>CAUYSK010043729.1:0-52145 GCA_963575035.1 Avahi laniger | reverse complement strand
ATCCTCCTGCCTCAGCCTCCTGAGTAGCTGGGACTACAGGCATGCACCACCATGCCCGGCTAATTTTTTCTATATATTTTTAGCTGTCCAATTAATTTCTTTCTATTTTTAGTAGAGACGAGGTCTTGCTCTTGCTCAGGCTGATCTCAAACTCCTGAGCTCAAACAATCCTCCAGCCTCGGCCTCCCAGAGTGCTAGGATTACAGGCGTGAGCCACACAGCCTGAAATGTACTTCTTAAATAAGACTTGAAAGTCAAACTTGTTGATCCATAGGCTGCAGAATGGAGGCATGAAAACAGCATTAATTTCCTGTACATCTCCATCACATTGTCAATAAGCAATAATATTGTGAAAGGAATCTTTTCTTCTGAGCAGTAGGTCTCAAAAGTGGGCTTAAAATATTCAGTAAACCATGCTGTAAATAGATGTGCTGTCATCCAGGCTTTTTTATTCTATTAATATTTACAGAGCATAGAGCAGATTTAGCAGAATTTTTGGAATGATAAATAAATATTAGCTTCAACTTAAAGTCACCAGTTGTATTAGCCTTTAACAAGAGTCAGCCTGTGCTTTGAAGCTTGGAAACCAGGCATTGACTTCTCCTCTCTAGCTATGAAACTCTTAGATGAAGAGGAGACTGCAGTGATTCATGCCTATAGTCTCAGCTACTCAGGAGGCTGAGGCAGGAGGATCGCCTGAGCCCAGAAATTCATGACCAGCCTGGGCAATATAGCAAGATCTTGTCTATTTAACAAAGGAAAAGAAAAGAAAGTCCTAGATAGCATCTTCTTCCAACACAGCATAAGACTGTTTCATGTACATTGAAAATCTGCTGTTTGGTGTTCCCACCTTCATCAGTTATATCAGCTAGAGCTTCCAGATAACTTGTTTCAGCTGTCTGGTGTACCCACCTTCATCAATTATCTAGATAACTTGCTTCAGCTTCTACATCAGCATTTGTAGCTTCACCTTGTGCTTTTATGTTATGGAAATGGCTTCTTTTCTTAAACTTCATGAACCAACCTGTACTAGCTTCCAATTTTTCTTCTGTAGCTGCCTCACCTCTCTCCGCCTTCATAGAACTAAAGAGAGTTAGGGCCTTGCTCTGGATTAGGCTTTGGCTTAGGGGAATGTTGTAGCTGTGTGATCTTCTATTCAGACCACTAAAACTTCCTCCGTTATCAGCAACAAGGTTGTTTAGGATTCTTATCATTTATGTGTTCCCTGGAGGAGCACTTTAATTTCCCTTGAAAACTTTTCTTTTGCATTTTCAGCTTGACTAACTTTTGTAAGAGGTCTAGCTTTCCGCCTGTCTTGGCTTTCAAGATGCCTTCCTCACTAAGCTTAATCATTTCTGGTTTTTGATTTAAAGTGAGAGACCTCAGCTCTACCTTTCACTAGAACACTTAGAGGCCATCGTAGGGTTATTAACTAGCCTAATTTCAATATTGTTGTGTCTCAGGGAATAGAAAGACACAAGGAGAGGGAGAGAGACGGAGGAAGGACAGTGGTGGAGCAGTCAGAACACACACAAGATTATCTTCATGGATTAAGTTTGTTGTCTTCTGTGGGCCTGGTTCATGGTGCCCCCAAATGGTTACAATAGTAATATCAAAGATTACTGATCACAGATCACCATAAGAGATGTTAATAATAACGAAAAAGTATGAAATATTACCTGAATGGGACACAGAGACACAAAGTGAGCACATGCTGTTAGAAAAATGACACCAAAAGACTTGCTTGACACAGGTTGCTACAAATCTTCAATTCGTAACAAAAAACAAAAACAAAAAAAACCCCCAGAAGACTCAGTGTCTGTGAAGCTCAATAAAGCGAAGCGTGATAAAATTGTGTCTGTAGTTCTTTTAGTTCTCCATGCTGCCCAGTGCTGCATTCAGATACGATTTCTGTATTTTATCTGGTTTATTTGACAAAAGCGCTAGACTGCTCCTAGCTATTCTTCCCTCCTTGGAATCAGAAGTCATTGAGATTGAGTTTTTAATTTTATTTTGAAGATAATAAAAATCAAAAAATTGGGGACAATTTTATAACTCTTTTAGGATTAATTTAGAGATGTGTTGAAGTGCTTCAAATTATGCTTGGAATTAGTTCTGTGATATTTCTCTGCTATGCCAGTTACCCAAGGTGCTTTCTTAAAAGACTGAAATAATGTAGTATATTAGTAGACTTTATTTTTTAACATTTATGTACTCAAATTTTAACACATACCAATAAAAAAATTTAAAACTTGTGTATTTTAAATATAAGTCTATCCAGACATAAAGAGGAATACAAATATATTTTATATGTGTAGAGAAAAGCAGTCTTGTGTGGGTTGTTGATGTAATATAACTTCTTATTTTTCAGCATCTAACATTCACAAGAGAATTTGATTCAGATTCTCTCAGACATTACAGCTGGGCTGCAGACACCTTAGACAATGTCAATCTTGTCTCAAGCCCTGTTCATTCTGGGTAAGTAGTCTAAGTGCCACTTTTCTTGATTAATTACTTAAATTAATATTGTATTTATTGTTTATGGTTATAAATTCATGTTGAAAAGCTTCATATATATGAATATATTCACATATGAAATACAGTCTGAGTGCAGTGGCTCACGCCTGTAATCCTAGCACTTTGGGAGGCCAAGATGGGAGGATTGCTTAAGACCGTGAGTTTGAGACCAGCCTGGGCAAAATAGCTAGACATAGTCTCTACAAAAATATAAAAAGAAATATGTACTCATTAGTGAGTATATGTGACATATATTTGTAAATCATTGGTAAATGTTTTTTCCTAAGCAAATCTGTGTATTTCTATTGATAAAAGCGCAGTGTTGGAAAAATAATTAAACTATGAGTATGGCAAATTTTCCTGGCTGTTGTGATCATCTAGGTCTTTAATTTTCCTTTTCAAAAATTTCCTTTTTAATAAGATTTTTTTTAAAAAAAATTTTAAGCATAGTCATCTTTCTTCATTGGAATTTCAAATGAATTTTTTTTTCTGGTGTCTGATTTTTCTTTTCAATAAAAAATTAAATATGTAGGTATTTCTGTTAATTTACCTCACTGATTTTGTGCTTCGCTTCTTATGATAGAAAAATGTCTCTCAAATATTTAATTTTCAAATAAGCAGTCAGCTCTGATGTTCTCATTTTTTTCTCATGATACAGGCCTTTGATTTGACAGATGATTAAACTTGAACTTCCAATCAACAGTCAGTACCTTCTGCATTCCTGAAATAAAATTGCAATTAAGTTGTACTAAATTATAATTAGAAAACGGGAAATGAATTTAAAAGGAAAATAAATTTATGTTTAAAAAGTGAAGGTACAAATGTCTGTACGCTGGAAGTGCTGTGGTCAAACCCCATCCAACAGCCTTTCCAAGCTGCCTCACTGGTCAATGGAATTTAAGGCAGGAGGCTAATGGGGACCCATTTCAATTACTGAATCGATATTTCAGTATATTTTTAGATACTGGATTGTTCACCTGTAGGTAATTGAAACTTGAGATAATTGGCATCCATATAAACAGAAAAAAATTAATTCATTAAAATAATGACTATCTCAAAGTATTTTTGCCTTTGAAATTGGCATTCAGGCCATAAATTAATTGTGATCAAGGACAAGAGCAGACTAATTTGGAATTAGATAAGTTAACAATAATTAACATTTATAAAATACCTTGTATATCATATGAAGTATTTTCTGCTGCTTCTAATTAAATTGTTAATAGCTAACATATACGTATTTCTTGTCATGTGCCTGGCATTGTGCTAAATCTTTTACATGTGTTGTCTCATTTAATATTTATTTGAACCTTAAAATGACACTGTGAGGTAGGTATTACCCGCTTTTTACAGACAAAAGTCTGAGACTCAGAGGAATGCTTCAGGTTGTTTAAAATATCATTGTAGGCTTTGGCCTTGTAACACCACAATTCTGAGAAACAAATCAATGCAATGTCATTCGAATGGGAATAATTTACATGGAAATGCTTTATAAATTATACGTTGTATGGTGAGCATAGAATCATCAACATTGCATTTCTTTAACTCAACTAGAAAAACCTTGAATTATTATAACAGTCATTTTAAACTGTTTAAAATATTTATACAATGTAGATGTATATGGATCTAAAATTGCAAAAGCAAAAAAAATAAGATTTGAGAAGTAAAATATAAAATATCTGGGATACATTCAGAAGACAGACATGTCAAAGAGTTTTTTGGATCAAGCTTGGTGAATTGACACCGTGTTACAAAGGTCTAGAACCATTACTTTGTACTCTCTCTAAATGAAAGACAAGTACTAGGGTTTAATTTAGTAACCTTAGTTGAGGAAACATAGAATAATAAAATCAGAAATGGATTTTCCCATACGTTGGAGACAATGAAGTATTTGAATATGCAAGTTATCTCCCCTTCCCCTTGAACCTTATTGAAGACAATAGACATGTGCAGGAAACAAAGGTAATGACAGCCAGTGTGGATTTATTTGAAAAGGAAAATATAGACCTGTGTGCACTTGGAAATATTTCTCTTTTGCCAGGTCTGTGGAGTAGTTTATACAGCCATAAGGCAAATATTTTCAGATTGTCCCACAAATGCCAAATGCCTCGGTTTCATTTTCTGACAGTTTTTATTTTTGCTTTGCTTGTCATTGACATTTTCTGTTGCTCGCTTCTAATTATCTTACATTAATTTTTCCCATTTGCTTTCTAAATTATTTTGCAGCTATTCTTCTCCACTTCCTCAGTATGATTCAAGGTGATAACTGTGTCCTTTATGTGAACCATCCTTTTTGTATTCCTAATTTATGTGAATTTTTCTCAAAGTTAGATCGTGTCAATGTCTGTAGTGTATCAGCATTTGTCATCCTGCCGTTCCTAAATCTAGAAATACTCGTGTATTAGTTTTAGGATCATTTGTGGAATTCGTGCTGTAGTTTAAATGTTAGTAAGATACAAATATTAATATTATATATCACCTTTTAATTTGTTCCTGTAACTTATATTGCATGACCTTTTTTTTTGGACAGTAAGGAATGAGATTGGAAAACAAATCACTGTATTTTATAATGTTATTGAATAATAAGACCCATATCCTGTTAAACAGATAGTTTCACCTCTCCTCGATCCGTTGGCCCTATGAAGTTGGAAGCCTTAGAACAGTAAAGGGTGTCAATGAGCACCAACCATACACTGCGTGCTGTGCAGAACAGAGAAAGGACTCTTGCAGTTTGTCATTAAAATCATCTTAGCCATAATATTTTTTTCCATTTAGTTCTGATATTCTTTATAGCTGGGATATTTTTATATTAATACTGATCAACCTTGTGTTACCTTCAAACTGCTCAGAAGGTAACTGAGCAGACTGTCCATCTATTTTATCTGTTGATCCATCTATTAGTGTTAGTATAAGTCTCACCTGCACAGTTTCTAAGCACACATAGCAAAATAGTTGTGTTCATTGATTTATTTGATAAACATTTACCATGTGCCCATTTTGTGCTGGAACTGTACTCAGTTCTGCAGGTGAAGCAGTGAACAAGACAAAACTAATCAGAATTACTGTCTCTATCATTGAGACTCAGCTGTTTCCATGACAAACATTCCCCTGGGAACACTCCAGTGTATGTTTGTGCTAATACAACTGAATCTTCAAACCCAGAGTTGGTCTTGTATCATTTTTAATCCATTCTGTTACTATGATTCCCAATGACAAGTTGCTTTTAACCACTAAATGTAGGGAAAGATCAGATTTTGTCTTACGATATTGTCATATTGCCTTTGTTACTGAATAAAAGTAGCTGTTGAATATGTATGTGTCTAAGAAAATATAGGCGGCCCACAGCAATTTCAAGTGAGCTTCCTAACATTTAGCCCTGGAAACAATTCATGTGGACCCTTGTATACGTGAATAAGTATCTTTTTCTTTGACCAGGGAGGAATGGTTTTTGTTTTCTTTTTGTTTTTGAGATAGTCAGTCTTTTCCCCTCTTACCTTGAATGTCATGGTGGTCCCAGTCTCTAGAAATTGGTAGAGTATTATCAAAGACATAAATTAATCCTGCATAAAATGGTTAAATCCAAAATGAGCAAAAGGATGTGAAGATGAAAGCACCTTACTGATGAGCAGAGCTGGTTCTAGAAATCTCATCAGCTGAAAAATAGCCCCATTGTATTACCTCGCTCCCTGGGGCTTGCAGGCCAATTTGCTTTGTTGAAAGGTCACTCTTCAGAAAAGGGTCCCCAGCTAGGAAGTCCATGGAAAGTCTTAAAACCTGTTTCAGGATGTTAGTATTGTTTTTAGATGAATAAATAGTAATGAATTTTGATGGATGGGATTATTTTTTTTCTCCCCCCCAGAAAAACTTTAAGAATTCAAGCAATTTTCTAATTATCAACATTTCGTGCTGTTCTAGTAATAAGTATATTTTCAAACGTAGAAATTAGAATGCAAAGATATGTTCATGTTTCCCTGTCTGACCTTAACTCTTCCTTTTGTCTGGGCTCGTTGATTTGTTTACCAGAGTGCTCGCAACTCTGTGCCAATGGTGGGAGCCCTCGTCCGTGACAGACAGTAAGGATGCCAACGTGCTCCCACCCAGATACGGCACAGTTAATTTCTTTACATCTCCATATCTACATGCAGACTTTTTTCCCTTATTAGCTGTAATATAAAGGGTAATGACAGAAGTATGTAATTTAGCAACGTTTCCTTAGAAGTCTAAGTTGCATTTTTAGTATTGCTGTGTAAAATATTCAAATATAGGTTAGTTCATACAGCTTTTAAACCCATATTTGTACTGAAAAGATTTAATCTCTTTCCATCAAAATTGCCTTAGCAAATCTAGTCATCTCCTGCTTTTATTCTTATATTCTGCTTCATTATAGTAAAAATTAGTACCAGTATGATTAAATATACATTCATTTTATGAGTTGTATATGTTAAGACATACTGTGGAGTTTCATCTTACTTGTGGGGGAGAGAGATTCCATGGGCGACATATGGCAAAAACCACTTACAGTGAAAAATGAGCCTTGCGTATACCTTAGACCACCCACCATGAACACAGATAGTTTTTTGTTTTAAATGCCTGACAGCCCTTTTAATATCCAGTTTTTATTCCAGTTTTGACACATTCACCACCATACTTCAATTTGAGCATCTGATAAAGTGGTTGGCTTCTGTTAAGGGACTACGTTCCGCCAAAGTTCAGTTGCGTCTCAGTTTTTACTGAGTGCACAAGTTCAGCGGCACGTGTTTGATGTGACTCCACTGTATTTACTTCCGGTTTATCTTTAAAGAGAGGAAACCATAGCTACATTGTCTGTGACTTTAAACTTTAACATTTAAGTTCACAACTTGCGGTGAAGACAGTTTATACCTATCCCTGATTCGGCCTCTGATCTTCTCCCTGCAGGTTTCTGGTTAGCTTTATGGTGGACGCAAGAGGGGGCTCCATGAGAGGAAGCCGTCACCATGGGATGAGAATCATCATTCCTCCTCGCAAGTGTACGGCTCCCACCCGAATCACCTGCCGTCTGGTAAAGAGACATAAACTGGCCAACCCACCCCCCATGGTGGAAGGAGAGGGATTAGCCAGTAGGCTGGTAGAAATGGGTCCTGCAGGGGCACAATTTTTAGGGTAAGTTGTTTTGTCAATTTTAACCTTGGCCCTTCTACCACATCTTTGACTTTCTTTACTCTTGTTAACTCAATGAGCTAACTCTTAAAACTGCTCGGTTGGACCTGACGGAGTATACTTTTTGTGCAGTGCCAAAGGTCACAAAGCTGTGTGATTCTGTGAAAGGCTAATAGGCTGATACTTCCTTAACTCGGTTTGCTGGTCAAGGCTTTTACTAACTGAGAAGCATGTTCTCTGCTCAGCAAGTGCACGGAACCCTGGTGGTACCCATGGAAGTCAAGGCACCATTCTTAGGAAAAAATACAGATGCCGGAATTACATATCACCACATTGAATAAATGGCTACTTTGGGGGCATGGCTTTTTAAAGAAAAATTTTAGGGAAATGATCCACTGTGATATGGTATTTCACAAAAAGGAAAAATAAATTTAATTCATTTTCTGAGGTGGCACTTGGGTGCAAATCAGGCAGGCTCTGTCGTGACGGACAGTTTGTTCACAATTTCCCCTTCTCGTTTCTCTTCCTGCTGCATGGATGTTATTCAGTAAACTGCATCTTCCTACCAATCCTCCCCCTGTAAATGAGGGCGAGAGCTTGGTTAGCCGAATCCTGCAGCTTGGGCCTCAAGGAACAAAATTTATTGGGTAGGACCTTTATAGACAAGATACAGAATGTCTACAATTTTTTTTCCATTTTCAATTTTTTTCTGTCACACCCATGGTCTGATTCTTGTCTTAAGTTTATTTTTATTTTTTTTAAGTTTTTTTTCTTTTTAATGCTTTCAGTTGATGTGTGTCACTGAAAGAAAAAAATAAATCATAGTGGCTTGACTCAATGTAGCACCGCTACCTATCTTGTGCTTTTCAAGCATGTGGAATTCACTGCAAGCATTCTGCTTTCATAACTTTGTGCTTTTGTAAACCTTTGTTTGATTTGAAATGTTTCTTCCGAATATGATACTTTTTAAGACAGACTGACAGTCTTTAATTTTAACCAAATATAAGAGAAGATATTTTCAGGCTTTGAATCAACATTTGCTATAAATGATATGTATGTACGTGTGTGTGAGTGTGTGTGTGCGTGCGTGTGTGTGTGTGTGTGTGTGTGTGTAATTAGATCTTTAAAAGACTTATTACTGTGTAATCTTTATGGGCTTTGAGAAGAAAAAGTCATCAATAAATAGATTTTGAAAAGTTTTGGAAATACAAGCAAGATATTTAAAAAAAATAGGGAGCAGATAGAATATTCTGTTAAAGTTATTAAATTGTTTTGTTTTGTTTTGTTTAAGCTGAAACGCATTGGTATTTGTTGTTCGTTCGCTTGTCTGTTGGACTGGTGTATTTGCCTTGGCAGTCTGCATGAAGAAACCTGTCATGAAAAGCTATGCTTGGCTTTCACCTTGGTCAAAGACCCTTGTTTGTAGCTTCTCTCCAATATCATTGAACGTCATACACAAAGCCACATTCCTTAAATATTTACAGAGACAGTATCTGACACATTAACCTGCAAAGATTGTATCTTGTTCTCAAAAATGAATAAAATTTAATGTCCAGTTATAAAGTGTGATTAAAAACCTATGGCAAATATCTTAATAACTCTTGGAATTATTAACAATGTTAGGAATACTACTTGATTTTGTTTCTACCTATTAAAGAATAAAGGCATTATAAAACATTATTCTCAATATCTTTAATTTGAATTAGTTATAATTATTTTGCCAAAAGTAAAATTACATTTATCATTCCCTTTTAAAGTGAATGTTTTATAATGAATCAAATGCTCATGTTTTTGTTATTTGATCATTACAACTGCTATTCCTTTTTACACTTTTGCCTATTTAAGTCTATATCTTCTGTTACCACATGTCCATAAACACACAGGTTAAAAGATGAGGTTACATACAACCTCTGTAGGAGAATAATGATACTGTCTGCTTAAATGTCATAAAATAAAGCTGCACAATCCAACTACATAAACTGTGTGTGATTGTGGTCTGCTTACTTCCATTCATCTTTTTTAGTATTAACCTATTTTAAAATTTAACAAAAATATATTTCCCGTGGCTTGATTGGCTATCTTCAATTTGCAGCCATTCTTTCATATTCCTTTTGCGAAAGGACACTGTCAAAAATTAACATGTCATTATATGACAAGTTCAAACAAACAAGTGCTTTTTCAGAAAGTTTAAATGTTCCTATGCGGGTTATATTAGAGCCAGGAAATGAAGCTGCCCACGACCATTTCACAAGTTGAAAATCGTAGAAACTCTTACCTAAACAGGCCATGAAAGTCATAGAAACTGTCAAAGGAGTGAATTATTATATCGATTGTTTTCTTGCTAAGCAAAAAAATATAGCCATAATCTTTCAAATTAGGAAATTTACAGAATTTCTTTTTTAAAGAAATGACTGTGTCCTTTTAAATCATTAGCATTTTCTATAATAAACCTATTGTGTTTAAAAATGGACCAGCTTTCCTATGGTCTATTTTAATAACTTTCAATTCTTTGATTCAAAATTCCTATTTATATGTGCTGAATATTTTCCCCCATTAAATCCAATGCCTAACATATGGTAGACCTTCAAGAATTGTTTGTGAATGAATGAATGACGGCATGTTATCAGGCTTCTAATATATTATTATTTAATTAGCAAATGATTCTGCAGCTTTGAAATCATTCCCAACCTTAGTGGCACCTCTGGTTTTCAAATGAATACTGTTGATGAAACATTGTTTTAAGTACAATCCTGTATACGTATTTAATTTGATGCCAAAATAATGTGGATTTTTTTTTCCAGCCCTGTCATAGTGGAAATCCCTCACTTTGGGTCCATGAGAGGAAAAGAGAGAGAACTCATTGTTCTTCGAAGTGAAAATGGTGAAACATGGAAGGAGCATCAGTTTGACAGTAAAAATGAAGATTTAACTGAATTACTTAATGGCATGGATGAAGGTAATGACGGCTCCTTCATTCTGTAAATGTCTGCAGGCAGAAACTGAGCGATTGACTAAGTTAAGCAAAACAGTACCTGAATTTCACACATTTGTATTTTAAACTGGGACCCAGGATCTTCAGCTTTTATTGCTGTTTTCTCTATCCTAAGGCATGAAGTTCCACTTAATCTAACAAAGTTTTTTCCCCGCAATACAAATGCACAAATATTCTGATTATTCTTTCAGTCTTTAATCAAATATATCAATCTTTCCAAAACTCAAGAAAGTTTTTTAAGTCGAAAATGGGTGAGGAGAGGGTGAAATACTAATGGAAGGTATGCAAATCATGCGGAACATTTTGAATAAGGTACACTCACATTTTATTTTTGGAATTATTATTTTCAGACTCTTTACAGCTCATTCAGTTTTCTCCCGCATTATTTCAATATCCTTCATGAATTTTTAATTTCTCTTGGGCCATAATTAGTTTTTTAAACATGAGTTTCAGCGTAATTATTGGAGTCTGTGGTGTTTCAACGTCTTATTCTCTGACCTAGTAAGACTGGTATCTGTCTGAGCGTGTCACTGTCTCATACTCAACTTCTTCAGGCTATCTGGTCATTAGAACCATAGCAGTTTTTCTTAGTGGGAACATTGGGAATAATAGCCTAGTTTTGAGAATAGGTTTTTGATGCAGAATTTTCTTTAAAAAGTGTTAAAAAAAAATTAGAGATCAAGCTCACCATAAAATGTGATGCTGTCGAGAGAAATACTCAAGCTAATCTTTCCTTTATGCTCACTCCCTAATCACTATGAATTCAGCAATTGTTTCAAATAACAGCTTTATTGGAGGTATAATTCACGTTCTGTAAAATTCACTTTTTTACCATTTAATTCACTGGCTTTTGGAATGCATCCAGTATAGTCTCTCATGTTTTCAAAGTGTGGACAGAGGAACTAGACAAACTCAAAGGTATTTGAGGAATGACCTTGGGCAGATTTCTTGATCCCTGTGAGCCCGTGTTTCTTCTGTAAAATGGAGATTACTTTCCTTACTTTGTTGAGTTATTGTTGAGAAAAAATAATTATGTGAAGCATGTATGAAATGCTTGTCACATAGTAAACCCTTGATAAATATCAGTTGTTATCACTACCATATTCATTCTGTAGAAAAAATTGTCATGCCAAAGGTTTGGTATAAAACACAATCATCACCAACAATGAATTTAAAGCCTTTACAGCAAGATAGAGGGAAACTAATAATTGTTGAATGTCTAGTATTACTGAGGTACTGATAAAAGCCTTTATAAAAGAAAATTTAAAAAGAAAGTATAGCACTGCAAAATAGGTGGTTTTAATCCCACTTTACTGATACAGGGACTGAAGTTCAGAAAAGTCAAATAAATTATCTAAAGTTACCCCACTGAGTAGCAGAGCTGGGGTTAAAATCTAGTTCTGCCTGTTTTCAAAGACTTTTAACTATACCCACTTATTTGAGAAATGTATGTCCTGTGGTGTAGAAAATAAACCTACAGAGGAAAATTCCTACAAACCTCTAGATTTGGTCTATATTAGATTTGACCTAGATTAAGTCCAGAAGAATAATCTTTTTAAATGAGTTATACATCTGGTACGTATACATTATTTAATGAGTATATGTACACTGATACTTACATTACATCCCATCTACAACTTCAAATGATCTCTGATGGATAGAAACATTTAATGGTAATTAAAATTTCTAGTTTTTATTGTCTTAACTTCTTTTGAGCATGAAATATAGTCATTCTCTTATAAGGGAATTTATTTTAAAAACCCACAATCAAAAGTTTTAAAATATGTGTATCCTAAGAGAAAGAATTGATTTAGCATTTGTGAAAAATGCTGAAAGAATATGATGATTCAGGACAAAAAATGGAAAGAATAACAGAAATGGGTTTCCCATAGATGATAGTTTTTTTTATTGTTTTAAGGAAAAGTATAAAAATATTTTCATGTATCCATCCAATATTTCTTAAGCGCTAAAGTGGATTGCTTATTTTTTAAATGTAGTATCTACTACACAAGCATTTTTTTTTTTAAACTGGATAGCTACCTTGAATACTGTAAGCTTCTTGAGGACAAGGTACATATTATTGTCTTTGTATCACCAATACCGGGAACAGTGCTGATTTCGATACTCATTAAATCCTGGGAGAGTGGGTAGAAAGATAACATCAGTATAATATATAGCTCTCTGGAGGAAAGATCTCATTAATCTATTTCCTCTACTCCATCCTTCATTAGTGTTAATATCCAGGATAAAAAAAAGATGAGCATGTACTTTGCAAAGGAAAAGTTCTGAGAAAGTTACCATATTCTGGAAGAATATTGAATATTTTAAGACAGTGCTGTCAGAACTTTATGAGAATGGAAGTGGTCTCTATCTCTCCAGTACAATAATTGCTAGACACACGTGGCTTTTGGGCACTTGAAATGTGACTAGTGCAACTGAGGAAGGTTATTTTTAATTTTATTTAATTTGAATTAATTTCTGATAGCCATATGTGGCCAGTGGCTGCCTCGTTGGATGGTGCAGTTCTAGCCAGAACACTGAATATTCTAATTACATATTCTCCTTCATTTTTGAGTATACGTTATAGTGTGTCCTCTCAGGCAGAAGTAGAATTCTTTTTTAATTAAGGTTTATTTATCAAGTGGAATTCCTTGGTTTCATGCTGACATATCTTCATTTTGTTTTTAACGAACCAGTTTTCCAACAGGAATTAGTTACATCTTTGCCTAGTGGAGTCTGCCATACTGAGGGCATCCGTCAGACTTTTTAAAGAATCGCTAATACAATCCCTCATCCTGAATTCTGTGTCTTACCTTGGAAATAGTAGGTAGAGTTTCTTTGCTACATTTTTAAAGACCAGATAAACTTTGGTTCCATTTTAGACAGCTAAAAAAAATGTTAAGCTTTAAAGAATCAAGCACTGGAAAGCCACTAGAGTGAAAGGGACTGAAATTTCAAGGGACAGTGATTTTCTCCATTTATGTAATTTAAAAATAATAATAAAGGAACAACTGCACATTTTATAGCTGAAGCTCAATCAGATTTCACACCGAGCTCAAGCCCCGCTTCCCACCACTCTTCTCCAGTCCCCAAAGACGCTTCATTTTTATCAGAACATTTCCCCCTCCAAAAACAGGCAAAAATAAAAATCAACCCGTCTTTTTAAAAAGCCAACTTATCTTTTTCCTCGAAGACCTAACGAGCGGAAGCTCTCTCCTGAGTAGAGAAGCATAAACACAGCTCCGGAGGTTTCAGGTTTTTTGTGTTCTTTTACCCTCTCCACTCTGTTCCCCTGCTTTTTTTGCTCCTGGATAACTGTTAATTAACAAGATCAAAATAGTTCCTGAAGTAAACCAGTGACCAGATCACTCAAGATTTCCTTAAAGAAAAGAGAAATAAATCGTTCTACTATTATTTTATTTAACCTATTAATTTTATAACAATTAAGCTTTACCTGTCATCTGTGGCAAATGACACGTGATAATATCTATTCCTTTATAAATGTCTCCTTTTTAAACCCCCTTCTCCATAAATGAATTTTTTGTGCTACTGTATAACCAATTTATATGCTACTTTTATACTAGTCCTCTTGTACACTCTTCTCTAAAAATATTTTTTCTTTTTTTTTTGTTAAAAAAGTCACTGCCCTGTGTCTATACTCTGAAAATCTTAAAACTCAAATATTTAAAAATCATTTTAGCAAATATTTTGATCAGTGATTTTTATTAAACAACATAATTATCAAGATCAGATTATGGTTCTATAGTGTTTTAAAATGTGCAGAGCCTTTCCATCAAGTTCAACTTTTAGAATAACTTCAGGGAAAGACAGATTCAAGGAGGAGGGTAATTTGCCAGTACAATATGGTGGTTAGAATCGTAATCTGTAGAAGTCACACAGGCCAGAATTCCATCCTGGCTTTACCACTTACTGGTTGTGTGACTCTAACCAGGCACTCAATCTCTCTAAACCTTAGTTTAAATCTGTAAAGTGAGGGTGCTTCATAGGGAACTAAGGGAGAATAGATGAGCAAATATATGTGAAGTTCTAACACAATGCCTGATACATGAGAATCACTCAGTGTTCAGTCACAGTCACGGGTGCCATGGAAGTTGTGCAGGAAATCAAGTGGGGTCCTTCTTCTTCACCTTCCAGGCCATCTGCCCTGACACTGGCCTACAGGACAGAGGGGCACTTTTTTCTAATTTGTTCAAAGCTACGATCTAGTTGCCAAGTCATCTACCTGTAGGGTTGTGTCCATCCCAAGTGGGCACCCTTTTCCAGATTGCACAAAAATACCCTATGGGCTAGTGGAAACCCTGGTCACGGTTGATAAGAGTGGCACACACCCCGTCACTACTGCCCAAGTGGTAACTCGTGAATAGGTAGATCCAGACGTCCAAAACCTGGACTTCTGACTCTACACCCAGTGGTCTCCTTACAGTACTCCTTCGCCTCTGTCTGTTCTTGAGTGAAAGATGCCTGTGAAAGTGCTTTGTGTAGAACAATGTCACATAAATGTCGGCTGGTATTTAAATTTTCTGTTACTAATCAAGGCACCCTCTCAGTTCTTGTATGACTCAAAAGGATGTGGTATATATTCAGGAGAAACTGTAGCTGCAAAATAAGGGGAATTAAGAGTTATTTATAAAGCGTCAATGGTTATGCTGATGAAGCAGGTGTGCTAGCAAAGCTCTACTGAAGTAAGAGGCTAGAATGGCACAGAGGACAGTTGGTCCGGGGTGTGAAGAACCTCCCATTACCGCTAAGGTATCATGTGGCAGAAAGAACTTTTCTCTTTGGCAGCAGATGTAGATCTTGTTCTAGCCCTTGTCAATTCAGGTTTTCTCAGCAAAGAAAAAGACACTGCAAACAGAAAACTAACATTCATTCCCCCCACCGCAAATTATCTTTATAGTGTACCAAATTGAATCCATTTATAAGTTTAACAAAAACTTTAATTAAACTCATAAAGTTGAATTACACATGTTTAAAATTGTGTTTCCAAAGTCAAACCCCCAGGGGTGTTTTGTACTTTGTGGTTATGTTGTTATGTTATGGTTGTTGTTATGCGGTTAGGTTACTGGTAGAAAAATCCTTCCTCCTTAGAGGTCTTGAACTTACAAATCAAACAGCTTGAGAAATGTCCTACTGGACAGTCCTGCACTGTCCAGTACAGTAGCCACCAGCTACATGTGGCTATAGGGCCCTTGAAATAGGACTAGTGCTAATCGAAATATGCTGCAAATATAAAATATACCAGGTATGTGAAGATTAGTACCCTCCTTAATAATTTTTTTAAATTATTAATAATTTTTACATTGGTTACACATTGAAATGGTAATGTTTTAGATATAGTGGTCCAAATAAAACATTGTTAAAATTAGAGCCGGGTGTGGTAGTGTTGCGTGCCTATAGTCCCAGCTACTCAGGTGGCTGAGGTGGGAGGATCACTTGAGCACAGGAGATCCAGACCAGCCTGGGCAACATAGTGAGCCCCTGTCTTTAAAAAAAAAAACAAAATCAATTTCACCTGTTCCTTTTTATTTTTTAGTGTGGCTATAAGAAAATTTTAAATCACATATGTGGCTTGCATTATATTTTTTCTGGACAATGTGTGGACTTTGTTTTACATATCTATTAGGTTTTAAAATCAAAATTGTTGCTACCTAAGTATTATACAGAAGGCTTTCAAGATACATGAATTATGCTATTATTTTAAAACCCTAATCACTATATTAGAATAAAATGTTGCTGAAGTTCCCCAAATAGTTTTATAATGCTAGGAAAATATTTTCTTACTTGTTCTCATTGCTTAACTTTCAGATGAGAACAAATGAGGTTTTTAAGATAATACATTTTAGATTGAGTAACCATACTATTTTATTGTAAACAAGCAGGAAAGGGAAATTGATACCTGTTATATAACAAAAAATACTTTTTCTAAATTTACTAACTGTGCATCAGCAATATCTTAAAAACAGATTTCTCAATTAGAAATGGCCACTCTGGTTCATTTCATTGTAACTTGTTTTTAATTCACCAGCCATGAGACAAATAGTAATCGTAAAGTGTGAAGTGGTTATAGAAGCAGTTGAACACTGAAAAGTGAAATATATACCTTTATGTTGTACACAGCACCTTCTGTTGGAGAAATCTAGTAACAGTTTTGAAAAATACCAAAAGAGAAAATAAAAATTTAACTTCACCAAATCAAAATTGCAGTTGGGTGGGCCACTCAAAAAAAAAAAAAAAAGCCTACTGAAAATAATTGAATCATAACAAAATATTTACCTCTTTTCAGTCCGTTACCATAAAACTGGAATTTTAAGTCAATTGAACAATGACCATCGTATTACAAAGGAGAAGAAACTGTACCAGAAAATGAAAATTGGACCAAAGCAAATGAACATTAATTAATACTAACATGTTTTATATGTGTCTGTGTATATGGCTTTGCCAGCAATTATATTAGGTTATTAAGTATGAAATGTTCGATTTCCTTAAGTACTCAATTTGACAGTTGATATCTCTGACATGTCACTTTGACACTTCTTGTTTTATTTTTATTGTGAAGGTACATCCTTAGTCTTTTAAATGCACAGTTTGGCTTGTGATTATCTTTCACATTTATTTTTTAAAGCAATTTTTGTGAAACTATGGAAAAGTCAAAAATTCCTGTTATTTTCAAATATGAGTTTCATCGTGGAACCAATGCAGCGCAGACAGCTTGAAATATCAACAAAGTGTTTGGGAAGGATGTGGCTAATGAACGTACAATACTTGGATGGTTTGAGAAGTTCCCTTCTGTTGATTTTAATCTTGAAGATGAGCCACGTGTGTGACCTGACACCAAGATGGATGATGATGAGCTGAAAGCTGTAGTGGAAATGAATCCATCTCAGCCTATGCGTGAATTAGCAGCAAGGTTTGATGTTACTATTCCAACAATATTGGACCGTTTGAAACAAATGGGCAAGGTAAAGAAGCTGGATAGATGGGCTCCACATGAATTAAATGAGCATCATAAGAGAAATCGTCTCGAAGCTTGCCTTTCTTTGCTGTCATGACATAAATGTGAACCATTTCTACACTGTATTGTTACATGTGATGAAAAATGGATTCTTTTTGACAATTGCAAGCATTCGGAACAATGATTGGATAAAGATGGAATACCAAAACACAGTCCAAAACCAAATGTTCATCAAAAAAACTAATGGTTTCTGTTTGGTGGTCTGGCTCTGATATAATATTATCCACTACAGTTTCATGTAGTGAAACCTGATCAATCCATTACAGCAGATGTCTACTGCAACCAATTGTACAAAATGATAAAGATGCTTGCGATTAAGCACCTGAGATTGGTCAACAGAGACAGGCCAACCTTCTTGTAAGATAGCACTCTACCATGTTGCACAAACAACACTGCTCAAACTATAGCAGCTGAACTTGGGAACTCTCTGTCATCCACCTTATTCACGAGACCTGGCACCAACTGACTACCACTTCTTCCAGACTTTGGACCACTTCTTGCAAGGAAAAATATTCAGTTCTCAACAAGCTATGGAAAACACCTTTCGTGATTTCATCGCCACTCGCTCTCCAGGCTTCTTCACTGCTGGCATAAACAAGCCACCATTAAAATGGCAAAACTGTGTCTGTAGTTTAGGTGCATACTTTGATTAATTGTACTGCTTCTTGTTTGAAATAGAATAAGCTACACTTTTAATTTGAAATTGGACATTTCATATTTAATGACCTAATGTGTCTTTATGAAACATTAGTGGGTCAAATACTGATATCAGACACCCTGCCCCACATGGCAGGCACACTGGGGCTTAATTTAGCCCTCTGAGGGCAGTGAAGCACGTCTGAGCCTGTTACCTTTAGTGTCTGTGTGAATAGAGAGGCCGGCATGCCTGATACACCAGGTCTAAGCTTTTGGAGTTCAGTGCTCTCTGTATATGTTGTACGTGCTGTGTTACTGATTTATGGACTTTATCTTTAAGACATTATATATGATCCTGGATTTTGAAGATAAGATTATGTTTTTTCCCCCTCTGGATATAACAGTAATTGTTTAAACAAAGGGTTGAAGAAAGTGATGTCATGGTGCTTATTTCCCGAAAGCAATGTGTTTTTATTTGCACAAATGGAAAAGTAAGCAAGCATGGAAGAATGCTTTTCTGGAAAAAACATGGAGAAGCAGACACAAAGAATATGAGTCTCTTCATCTGCAGCCATGGAAGAAAACCTTAGAATGATTATTCCAACATGGCCAGACATCCCCTCTCCCAGTTTTCTTCCTCCAGGAAGGCCTTCCCTAAACTCCAGACTCAGTTAGATCCACCTGGTAAATACATCCACAACACCTTACTTGTCTTCTTCCATAACTGCACCTTTGAACTTTGCTATCTTCCCTGGTGAACTGTAAAAGTCCATGCGGGCAGGGCCTGACTCTGACTTGTTGACAGCTGTTATGTCTAGAGCATGTAACAGGTCTTCACACAGAGTTTTCACTTCCTCATAGTTTGTTGAATGAATGGAGAAATGAATGACTTGTATCTACACATATGCCCCACTGTTAGTGACACTTTTCCTCAATAATCGAGGATACAATGGTACCCGAGAGAAAGCAGCTTTCTGGAGGACGGGAGGTCACAGCCAAATGGGGAGTGAGGTCTGGGGGACCGGGGAAGGTTCTGGGGCAAGTTATAGTCATTCTGCACACAGAGTACAAACTAATCTTAAACTTCAGCACTGAAAGTAGAGTTAAAAAATAACCACATCTCTCCCTGATTTTTTTTATAATACCTCATAAGCACTTAATGATCAGAAATTTGTTTTCTAAAAATAGCCTTTAAAATATATGATTCTCAGAAATTATATGGATTGCTAAAATGGAGGGAAAAATAAGCAGGCATGTCATTGTTTCCAGACATTCTGCACCGTTAGCATATAACGCATTGTGCAAATCTGAGTAACAAAGAAGGTCTCTGCCCTCAACAGTTGTAAGATATAAAATAATGCTGACCCAGATAGAAATAAAGCAGATGTTAGAATTGAATAAAAATGAGTTAAATGCTAAAATTATAAAGGATGCATGGGGGCTTCTCTGTGCTATCTTTGTAACTTCCCATGAATTTATAATTATTTTAAAATAAAAGTTTGTAAAAATTGAGAAAGTACCTATTATGTTTACAGCGGGGAAGAAAGATCAAGTTATATCGGTTGAGGTTTTATTCCCTATAACATGTTGGGTAGGCTTGTTGCAAAAGTTACATATTCAGATAGAGCTGAACTTTAATTCCTAAGAGATGAATGTCTATAATTTTCTAAAATATTTCAGTGAATGTATTATAGGTGCTGCACTGTTCCAAATATTCTGTAGCTAGAGTTGAATATTATAGATTTAGCTTTTATTTTCTTCAGTTTATTTGATATATAATTTTCTGTAACTGGTGAATTTTTTTAAAAGATGGAATGAAATCGAAATGGTAGAAATTCAGATTTATACTTTGGAGAGATACAAAGCAGAGACAGTGTGATGATTTTTTAGAAAAATCTAACTTGTGTATTCCCTTAAATCTGCTACACACTGGCTCTCTGGCTCCTCTCCAAAGCTGTGTTACTTTGAAAAGAATATATAACCTTTGTATATAACCTTTGTAAGTTATTATGTGAATAGAATTGTGCTGGGTACATTTCTGTCATTTGTCATATCCACCCCAGAGAAAACTTCTTATCCTGATCCTAGGAACATGGGGCTCAGAGAAGTTCAGGAACTTGCCTGAGGTCCCAGCACATTGGTTGCAGAGCTGGATTTAAACTCTGGACACCTGTCTCCAATGACCTTCCACAGACCTGTACTAGCCAGCTTGCTTTTTTGAATTCTAACATTCTAAGACTCCTTTTCTTTTCACCCCTCAATATCAGCTCCCCCATTCTTAGGGGAGCAAGCTGAGCAGAGAATTCGCCTGAGTAGACATTAAACACTGTTGTAAAAATCATCCTTTGTGAAACCTTGAGGTCGTTTGTATCCTTTCTGAAGACTATTTGCACTCAAACTGACCAGATCACAAATAGCCTTCGAAACCTAATTTGATACAGGAAAAAGCGTCACGTCGCCATTTAACCAAGTTATCAAGATATTTAATCGTGTGTACGTAGGAGTGAGGCAAAACTAATCAGGATGTTCATTTGAAAGCTTTAAGCGTAACAACTCATTTAGTCAGAACCTGATTCAATCCTGTTATTTATGCTTCATGGTGTTCTAGTCTCCATAACCATTTATATTTGCAAAGCATTTTATGATCTTTATTGCTCTCTTGCGAAACCTCAGTCACAGAGAATGCTATCCCATCTTTTATAAATAAAGAAACTAAATGAATTACAAAGTGCTTAAGAAATTTATCACTAATCAGTGAGGCTAGAAGGCTGTGGAACATCAGCGGCACTGTAATCAGGGCTTGCTGCTTATGGAGTGGACCAGTGAGAACTCATGTCACCTTTTCAGCTAAGACATTTGCAGATCTATTCATTACTCATCCATGTATCAATCACCACCCCTGTGCCAGGCAGTCTGCAGAGATACCATGTTAGAGTGGTTGAAGTCCGCGTCTGTGCGACTTCATCTCTTCCCCCACTTCCTGGACCTCGGTTCTCAGCCCTAAAACTGACCACCTAAATCAGTTCGCGCAAGTCACTTAACATCTCTGAACTTCAGGTACCTATTTTACCAGAAATTTGGCATGGGCCGAATACTAATCGACCTGCCATAAAGTAGACATTGAGGAAACATAAACTGTAACCTTCCTCCTAGCCAAAACTACCTATTTCAGAACTCACCCTCACTTCCCTTTAATTCTCTTTTTTGTGTGTGAAAACTTTACTAGTAACAGATGTTTTACAAAGGGAGAGAGAGGAGAGAGAGAGATTTCAGGGTCCTTTCATAGTCTACGGCATTATGAATCACCCTGAAAGGTAAGAAGCTCTTACGTGTAAATCTAACGTTTCATTGTTTACCTTGCAGCAACTTATGTCATTTTCTCCTTTAATTCCATAGCTATGGAGTGATTTAGTATATCGTTTTAAAACAGAAACCCATTTAAAATCAATGGATATTTATTGTTGCCTCGTAAACATCTCTTCTCGTATTGAACCATCCTCGAGTTGTTTTTCATAGGATTCTCTTGTTAAGTTTTTGATAATTTGGGTTCTGTGTTTTTAAGGCAAGGTATAGGATGGGAGTCCACTTAAGCTGTTGCTTCTCAAATGTGTCAAGTCATAAAGTTAGGTGAATTGGGTGTGAAAACAGATTTTTAGGTTCTACCCCAGGCCTACCAAGTTGGAATCTCCACTGGAGAAGCCTAGGAACTGCTATGTTCACACATAGTGCTGGTGTTTCGCATGCCCTGGCCAGGCTGGGGCACATCACACTGGGAGCGGGGGACTCTGGCTGTGAATGTGACACAGGCGTCACATTTGTGTGCGGGATGTTTTGTTGGGCTTTTCTCTGTATGTAAAGGACAGGAGCAAAGCAAAGATTGTTGGTAGTATATTCCTGCTTCTCTGACCTAAGTAATATGGACCATTTGAAAATCTGAATACATATAAATTCAGTCTCAGAAAGAATATGAGCATTGTTCACTTTTATATTATCAGGCTTTATTGGTATTTGGAAATCCGACTTCTGATATACTTCTCAAGCTTGCAACACAAAGGAATTGTACATTCTTGTAAGTGTTTAATTCATTTTGGGTAAACATTCATTAAGTTAACAGTAATTTGAGTTATAAACACATGGACATAATAGATTTTGCTGTGAATTAAAAAGTTTAGAGCCACTTTTTTACATGCGATTTTTTAATAAATATGAAACCATTAAAAGGACAATAGTCCCTGTTACTACATATATTTTTGAGCAAGATTTGAAGAAGTATACAGTTGTTTGATATGAAAGTGTCTGAGTCTCATTAATTCCCAATTGATTTCTTTGTTCAATGGACACTAGATTAGCATCTACTACATGCCAGGTCTCAATATCAAACATCATTTAATTCACTGTAATTTAACTGTGGTTACTTCATCTTTTATGAAAAGAAAACCTAATTTTTAAAACACACTAATAATTTTTTTTTTTAGAATCAAAAGCCTTAGGGAAAGGCACCCATGATGCCAGGTAGTGTGGCCACAAATCAGGATGGGTAGTAGCTGAGTGTCCAGGGCCTGTGCCTCATTCCCTCTTGTAGCCCTCTCCAGCCGGCTGGGTCTTTAGTTACCTGTTTGCAAACATTCCACTAACATCATTTCATTATTGTATTTTAGTTCTCTTTTTGTAAAGAAAGAAACAGGAAAAAATATGCTTGAATTGAATCTATATTAAAATATTATGTAGTGCTTTATTATATTTATTACTTAATACTAGTGTTAGTATTATGCATGTAATAATCATAATAATTCATGAGGATGCATTTGGTATATTTTCCTTTCCCTCTTCCCCCAATTTTTGTGTAAGTTATAAGAATTTACACATAGAAACACGTGATGAGTCAATTGTTAATGTGATTATGTTTTTGGTGACTTTAATACGTATTGGAGATTTGCCTTTTAGAACATACCCTCCTACCTCATTCTTTTCAATAGCGCACAGCAGTCCACGGTATGAATGTATCACAACTTACTTCACCCCTATCCTGTTGATGGTCGGCAAGATCATGTGATAGATTTTTCAGGTCATAAGAGTTCTATAGTGACTTTACTAACTGTTTTCACCTCCTCCTCTTGCCTTCTCACATTTATCTACTTTCTACATCATTTATTTTCTTATGAAAATCGTAGAATTTCATAGCCTAGACTTCAGCTACAGTCCTTGAAAGGATTATGCCTCTCTTTATAAACCTATATTTAAGTAATACTTTTCTGTATTTCTTACATTTTTCTTGACTTTTATTCTCAGGAAAAAAGTTACAAATATTTTAAGCACACAAATAAACAGGATATAACCTGGTTAAAGGGAACTGGGGCAATATCATTTCCCCATTTCATCATGCAGAGGCCTGGAAATCTCAGTAGTCAAGAAGGCAATGCGTGTGATTCCGTTAAAGGATGATACAGGGGACCCTATTGTTCCCACTTGCCTGCTGCAATGCCTGAAATTCCAACATTTGTTGGGGCTTATCTTCTCAATACCTGTTAAAATGTAGTTGGAGGTCAATACCAAGCAAATTTTAATGGCTACAGAAGAATTGCTGAAAGCTTGAAACTAGAGTGGGTATAACCCAGAGGGTCTCTGAGCTGCTGGCAAATCCTAAAAGATGTGAGAAGTTGAGTGTGGAGGGCACTGATCAACTTCCCCTGGGAATTCTGTTTCTGTAGTTGGAAATCTGAGCTTCTCCATTTGCCACTGTCTGCTGCATCTGAAATATGCATGTTCATTTTACATTTGGGATGGCTTTAATGCCTTATCAAAGGTAACACTGTATTGTGTAAGTGCGCCCAGCCTACCTCCCTTACACAAAGTGGCAGTTCTTCCCAATTCATTGCTGTTATAGTTTCCAGGGGTGATAGAGCTGTTTCTACCTTAAATCCTCACAAATGTATGCACACGTACCCATAACACACTCACACACACACAAATGGCTAAGAAGTGTACAATACCACCATTTCCCCAAAAGATACCTCACTTCCTCTGGTGGGTCCAGACTGATCTGGAGTAAATTTCATACTCACAGGATACACAGCTTATTAAATGCAGAGTTAAGAAATCTGTCCTGTGTGAAGAGTGTAATTTCATGGCAGAGTCTTCTTAAATTGCCAGCACTATAAGGAGTCCTGAGCCATCCTGAAGGAGAACATAATGACAACTTTACAGCTGTGGTGAGAAAATATTTGCTTAGCTGATGATGATGTGTTGTACAGCAATTTAAACACATTATCAGAACTTTCTCAGTTGCAGCATGAGATTTGAACTCTGGGAATTCACTCTCTTAAGTAAGCCAAATCATGCGGAGGGAAATATATTTGCTCTGTATGCAAAAGTTTTATTTCCTGTCAGTTATGAATAGGTGAAACCTCCTCCAGAATATTCTCCTACACAAACTCTGATTCTTTCCTGGTTTCCTATACCAACCTTCTTTTTTTATTCTCTACTTTTGTTTTGGTTTTTCCTTACTAGGATCTCTGTGTTTAGGTTTGCAGAGGAAGAGATGCATTCGGTGGCAAAAAGGAGAAAAAATCCAGTTCCTTTTTTTTTCCCCTGATAGTCACATTTTTTATTTTAAAGTAGAAAATAATTTTGTAGTCATTGTTCCATTTGGGAAATCAATGTTTGATAACAAAAGTTCTGTCAGTGGTTCATTTTGGTCGGGGCCGAACCCTGTTTCTCTCCTAGTTGACAGTTTGAACCTCCCATCTCAGAGTTTTAGTGACTGATCTTTAGAATGAAAAGATGTCATTGATCCAATCACCTAAGCATTCATTTTGCCATTTTACACTTTTTATTTGGAATCGGCCATGATCTCAGCCCAAAGCACCTGATAGAGGAGGCAGAAATGTTAATAGTTAAGGGATAGTAGGAAGAGAGGCTCATGTGAGTAGTAAACAACAAAGACAAAAACCAGCCCCTCCTCCCCTGAAGTTTAAGAATTCTCTCTTTATTTTGTTAATAGGTAAAACAGCCACAGCTATATAAACCTAAGGGTCCCCCACCCTCTTCTCACCTTCCCACCCCCATGTCCCTCTTAAGCAACCAGTGCTAACAGCCTGGAATGTTTCTTCTACGAATTTCTCTTATGCAAATAAGCAAACGTGCAAATTACATTTTTCCTCCTAAAGAGGATCATACTGTGCACATTGTTCTGCAACTCCTTTCCTCGCTGTACGTTCATACTGGGCAATCGCTACCTGCCTGGCTCCCTTCTTCCCTCCCTCCCTCAGGTTTTCCCTCTAATGTGACTTCTCAAATCATCCCATAGAGATGAGAACCTCTCCTCCCTGACCCTCATCCCTGGTCACATTCCATTCCCTCACCTTGATTTATTATTATTTTTCATATTTGCTTAGTTATGTGCCCACCCCACTGCATTCCCCATTAGAGTATAATTTCCACGTGAAAGTGATTTTTTTTTTTTTTTTTTTGAGATAGTTTCTCACTCTGTTGCCTGGGCTAGAGTGCAGTGGCATCATCATAGCTCACTGCAACCTCAAACTCCTGGGCTCAAGCAATCCTGCAGCTTCTCGAGTAGCTGGCACTACAGGCACGTGCCACCATGCCGGGCTAATTTTTTTATTTTTAGTAGAGATGGGGGTCTCACTCTTGCTCATTCTGGTCTCGAACTCCTGACTTCAAGTGATCCACCACAGCTGGCCAAGAGTGACTTTCCTGTGCTCTTGTTAGGGACAGAAAAGAGATAGTGGAATGACAGAGGCAAAAAAAACACGAAGGAGGAAACAGAGAAAAAAACAGTAAGAAGGAAATAGTTACAGAAAAATAACCAGGGAAAACAGTTATTTCAGCCTCAAAAGAATGGGGAAATTAGACCATGGAACAGTGACCACCAATCAGAAAACAGAAAAACACCAGAAACGATGACTTTCCCCATCACATGTATAGGAGAAAGGAATGCCTGGAACATTTAAATTATGTCCATACCTGAAAATATCCAGACCCCAAAACCCGTGACATAAAATAATTACACCTTTACGTCAACATATACTACTGGCATATAAAAGGAGGAATTTTAGAGTGAATTATGGTCTTCTCCACCCCCAGAGGCAGACCCGTTTGCCTTTAGGAAATGTCTTTCCCTTTGCACCTTTAAACTTTCTTTCCAATAAATTCTTCACACATATTCACTGAGTGTCTGTCATCTCTCTCCATCTCGTGGGCCAAGGCTTGCGATTCCTCCAAGCCAGGAGCCCAAGAACTGGAGAAACACTTCAAAGTCCTGCCGTAGACACTCTCTACCAGTGACTAGATCAATACTGCACCTGGTGGGCCCTCATTAAATACTTGGTAAATGAATGAATCTGAGTCGTTTCATTTACTACCTACAGGAATGTCCAAAATGTGGATGAACTGTAATTTATGTAACCATTCCCTTATTGATGGACATGCAGGTTCTTTCAAAGTTAGTCTTTGCAGGCAATGTTGCTTTGCATGTGCTTGTAAGAAAGAGATCAGAAAATAGGATTGCTGGGTCCAATAGTAGGTGCATTTTCATTTTGAATAGATGATACCTAGTTACACTGTCAAAAGATTACTGCCATTCACACTCACCTGGGATGAATGAAAGTACCTGTGCTCCCAGATTTTTCTCTGATAACTGATGTTATTTTAGCTAATGTTAATTTTAGCTAATCCTAGAAGTGGGTGTGGAGGGAGATTGTGTATCTTTTTAATTGGTATTGCCATATTAATTATCCAGTGTGAACATTTTTGACCATTTTTCAGCTTTGATGAATTGCCCTTTTATACCATTTTGCTGTCGTCTATTGGCTCGTCTGTCTTATCAATTTGTAGCTACCTTTGGTATTGAGGATGTTGAGCGGTTATTAACTTTTCCAGTCTACCTTTTGTCTTTGAAGTTTACTCCTTTGTCATGGAAGTCTTTACACTTTTACATAGTCAAAACTGCCTTGTAGGCTTCCGAGTTTCCAGTGTTATGTAGGATGCTTTCCCTTAACCAAGACTAAAACATACTTCCCTGAATTTTTTAGTAATATTTTAATTCTTAAAAATAGTTAAGTCTCCTATCCAGCTGGAATTTTGTATTTGTATGTGATATGATGTAGTGATTTAGCTTTGTTTTTCCAAATAGATTTCCAGTTATGTAAATACTACCTTTTAAATAAATTTCCTCCCACCCATTCGAAACTTAAATATATGATTTTGATTTAAATATAACTCGAATACATAATACATATATAAAATAAGCATATAGACTCATATATATATATATATACACACACACACACACACGCAAATACGTATATAAACTTGAATCTATTTGTTGATTCTCTGTTCTTGCTCCCCCTGACCTATGTGTCTGTTCTTATAGATTTCTTATACTGTTATGTGTAACTGTTTGATACTTCTGAGTAAATTTTAATATCTCATACGATAAATTCTTCTTCACCAACCTACTACTTTTCTAAAATACTCTTGGCCAGTCTCAAACACTTATTCCATAAAAAAATTATAAATCATTTATCCTAATTAAACCTACCAGAATTCTGCATAAAATGTGGCTTTAAAAAAATTTATTTGTCTGCGTTATCAGGGACGGACTGCAGTGAGGAGAGGTGAGTTGGCTGGGAGGTGGTCTCAGCAACTAGGCAAGCTAAAACAGGGCCTGAACAACCAGTATCAGGAGAGTGAACCATTTACAAAATAAAATGAACTGGACTTTGACCACTAGATATAATATATGAAGGGAGGCGAGTCATAGCTATTAGCCTGAAAGACTGCACAAATGGTAGACTTTTTCCCAGAGTTAGGATTGCAGGGCAAGAAGTAGGTTTGGACGTGGACAGGAGGGAAAAAGACATGTCCATTTGTGAGTAGGCTGAGTTCAGTGCACGAGAGCCACTGGTGGGCACACAGAAATTGGTGATGGTGACACTGATCATTTGGATAATTTAAAAATATTTGAAACAGGTTTTCAAATAAAGTTCTAGAGCTTTTAGACATATTTAAATTTTTATTCACTTTCTTGTGAGGCCTCACTTTTTTTTTCTGATTCATTCCTACTTTTGGCAGCTTGAGGGCAGAGTATTGAAAATAATCACAGAATGAGATGTCCTTTCTTCAAGAGCGGGAATTTATCCATACGTGGTCACATGTCAGTTTTTGAAGATGTTTGTTCTTCCTCAGTAAAAATATTTTCAACAAATACTTACAATGATAATTTCATAATATTTTTGCAACGCTTGATATTATGATCATGGTGGTTTTCTTTTTATCATAAAAACTCTGTTAAGGCTACTGAGTATAAGTAATTTGGACTATCAAATTACTATCAGTTTGTCTCAAGATGTTTTGAACATATGCTCATTTTCATGGCTTTTTCATTTGTCTTTTCAGAACTTGATAGCCCAGAAGAGTTAGGGAAGAAGCGTATCTGTAGGATCATCACTAAGGATTTCCCCCAGTATTTCGCAGTGGTTTCGCGGATTAAGCAGGAAAGCAACCAGATTGGTCCTGAAGGTGGAATTCTGAGCAGCACCACCGTGCCCCTCGTCCAAGCATCTTTCCCAGAGGGTGCCCTAACTAAAAGAATTCGAGTAGGCCTCCAGGTAATGTTCACAAAAAGTCGTTTTTCTCAGTGCGTGTAGAGAGCATGTGAACATGTTTTGCTCTGGAAACAGTCATCATAACTCATCCTTAATGATACTGCTAATTAGGCCATTTTGGGAATCATTAACCTATTTCAAATAAAACGCATTTAGGGCAAAGTTAGCTGAATGGCTTGTTAAATAAGGTACATATTTTAGGGTTTTTCTGTTTAAAAATCTCACTTGATTTCTGATGAAAGATAATTTTTTCAACCATAAGTTACTGGTCCCAGTATGTGGAGCAACTACCAAGATTTGGTTTATAATGTTCCACATCATAAAACTCAGTTACAGTGAAACTTGCAAGCTTCAGTATTTTGGTTTGATTGAAGTAAATCATAAATGCTGGGTTTTATCCAAACCAGTTGGAACTTGATTTGGTTTGGAAAGCTGACTGGAAATCTTGGCAAGAAAGATTTTTCTTATATTTATTCATTTCAGTTAGACTTCGACTAGTTCTTTTTTTCCTCATTGAATAAGGAAAATGAAATGAAAATAACTTCATTTGTGTCAATAATTAACATAGTAATTAATAGTTTAACTGGAAAGTTCGTGCTCTTTTTGGGAGGCTGGACTCTCATGCCCAAAAGAGTTGCTGAGTTTTTTGCTTTTTTTTTTTAGCCAGACAGGCCTTTCAAGAAGACCTTTAGTGAATATGTGGATTTAAAGATACCACCTTACATTTCAGGGCTATGAAGCTCCCTCCACTTGTCTCCCATATCTAGTTATTCTGCCAAATAGCAGAGAAACCAAAGGAAGAAGTTAGGCTCAGTAGACTGGAATCAGAATCCTTTCAAATTTTGAATGCCTTTTTCTTACTGAATTCTGAATGCTTCAGTTTTTATGTGGGTATGAGTTGCCTCTGTAAGGTTTTACCGAATGTCCTACGAGGGTTTAAAATACACTTAACTCATTATTTGCTGTCCTTTACTTTGGACTAGACGAAGAAGCTTCTCTGCTCTGAAATTTAATTCCCTCCCTCTCATGCAAGCCAGTACTGTCTGTGTTCTAGTGAGAAAGGATAAAAAAGAAAGACTTTTGTTTTTGTTTTTGTTTTTTTTCCTTCTCACTTAAAAAGTCAACTTTCTGATGGAAAAAAAAAAAATGTCACTTTCGTTTAAAGTCCCTTCTTTGTCTCTAGGCCCAGCCTGTTCCAGATGAAATTGTGAAAAAGATCCTTGGAAACAAAGCAACATTTAGCCCAATTGTCACTGTGGAACCAAGAAGGAGGAAATTCCATAAACCAATCACAATGACCATTCCAGTGCCCCCGCCCTCAGGAGAAGGTGTATCCAACGGATACAAAGGGGATACCACACCCAATCTGCGCCTTCTCTGTAGCATTACAGGTTTGGTTAAGTCTCTGCTGTGCTTCCTATTGATTTGCAATGATTCTGTACAAAGGTTTTATTTACAAAGACACAAAACCTTTGTAATATCCATGCCAACATTGTAAGCGTAGAAAAATAAAGAACAAAAAGTTTTACTTGTCCGTCATCTTCTCTCTGTTATCCCTGGAATCATTTCTTTAAGATGCTGGTCTCATGACTCATTTAAAATTTAGTGTTATCTTTCCTTCTATTAAGTTAAGCATTAGTAATAGAGTTATTTTAAGATTATTGAAGTATTATTGAATCTACTAGAGCATTTAGGTAATTTCTTGACAACCCAGACAAAAGTGAACCTGGCTTTAGACTACTTTAGACTACCAGGAAATTGGGTAGGCTTGAGGAAAAAAATAGATCCCACAGAGCACTAGTAGGAAGGAAGTATTAAGTATGTGATTGTGCTCACCTACTCTATTCACCCATATAATCCAATAGACTAAATACACAGGATTTAGAAGAACACATTTTGTGATAAGCATGTGGAATCCAGAACTCAGTCCATCCTTTGATTATCCTAATCTGATTTTTAACTGGAAGTCCAAGATTATGAAAGATAGGTTTTGTTTTTGTTTTTTTAAGGAGCAATTTTGGTAGCTGATTCCTCCTTTTACCCTGGAAAATTAAATGGTTCAGCCAGGTATAAAATGAGCTGCTTCTTAACTTCCTTGAAATAGTTCTTACCTTTTTAAAAAAATAAGAGACTTAATTATCTATCTGAAACAACAAATCTGTGCACTTACAAATGGCACTTATAAAATGTACTTATAAATGGTGGCTGCCCTAAGTTTGAAGCATTTGTTAGAACCCACACAAGGAAAGTAATTTTTAAAACATTTAATATCTTACAAGGAGATCACAATAAGCCTGGTAAAAGTACAGAAGGAGAGTAGAGAGGAAAACTGCCTTTAGTACACACCATTAAACTGAAGGCACTGAAGCTTTGCCAGTCCCTGCCAGGAGGAAGACGGGACTATGATGAAAATTTCACAAAGAGCATCTCCCGTGGTAAAGTCAACATATCTGCTGTTGTTCTCTCAGGGGGCACGTCACCTGCTCAGTGGGAAGACATCACAGGAACGACTCCTTTGACATTCATAAAGGATTGTGTCTCTTTTACAACCAATGTTTCAGCCAGGTATGGAAATAAAGGATTCCAAAAAGCACTAAGGAATTAGTTTTATTACCTTTTGGAAAGTAAAAATTGTTACATTCAATACTAATGTGATTTTTTTAAAAAATTTTGGGAGGAAAAAAAAAGAAAAAATCCTTAGCATTTGCTTGGCAAAATTATTGTTAAATAATAAACACAGAGTTTCTGTGTTTGATAAGTAGAATAAACATCTTTGCTATTTAAATGGACAAGTTAATAATGTTTTGGTTTAGTTTCCTTATATATCTTCTGATTTTTTTAACCATGAATTTTTTTTTTTTTTTTAAGATTTGGCTTTTAAATCACCTCATCTTCATATTTCTGTTTTGTTTTTGTTTTTCTCAGATTTTGGCTTGCAGACTGCCATCAAGTTTTAGAAACTGTGGGGTTAGCCACACAACTATACAGAGAGTTAATATGTGTTCCATACATGGCCAAGTTTGTTGTTTTTGCCAAAATGAATGATCCTGTAGAATCCTCCCTGCGGTGTTTCTGCATGACAGATGACAAAGTGGACAAAACTTTAGAGCAGCAAGAGAATTTTGAGGAAGTTGCAAGAAGCAAAGATATTGAGGTACCTTGTTCACAAAAACAAGTTCACTTAATTACGTTTCCCAGACGTGAGGTGGTCTTTTTTTTTGGCCATAATAATACTCACTATAAATATCAACTACATTATTGATTTTACTTTTTATTTAAAAAATTTGATATAGATTCATTCTCAAATTATTTTAAATGTCTTCGGGGTTGTCTTAGTTGGTTAAAATGTAGTACTAATAAATCGAAATTGTAGTGTCCACTTTCTTGTGATTACTTGTCTTATTTTCATAATCACTGTGTATACACATTACCATGATTTTCCTTTTTCAAACTCAGTGAATCATGTAAGTATCTAAGAATAAAAAAAATGCTCTCAAACTCTATATGAATAAGTGACTGTTGTGAGGCATTTCTTAAACATGCTCAAAGTTAAAAGAATATAAATGAATAAATCTGTTTTGTACATGTCCATGATATGATTTCCAATTACAACTGTTAAGTGTAAGGGTACAGAGTCATTTTTATTGCAAATAGCACCACAGAAGTAACTGCCTAATAAAGAGACAAATGTGACACAGAAACATGCCAGTCTTGTAATGTTACGTGACTTAAAGTCACAACTCAAATTAACATGAAATTATGTATTTCTTTAAAAGGTTCTGGAAGGAAAACCTATTTATGTTGATTGTTATGGAAATCTGGCCCCACTTACCAAAGGAGGACAGCAACTTGTTTTTAACTTTTATGCTTTCAAAGAAAATAGACTGCCATTTTCCATCAAGGTAAATCATCTTTAACAGAGAGTCTGTGAATTAGGGGGAAAAAATGCTCTTAGAGAATACAAAGAAAAAGTTTTTAGTGATTTATTAAGTTTGAAAAATCCCACCAATTCTGAACTCATAAGAACAAGGTCAGATTTTGCCCTAGTTCTACTAGAGTGTACTTTTGAGCCAGTAAAGCCTTATAATTAGTAAAAACAATCTTTACCTTTTAAAAAGTTTAATAATAATTTGTATTTAAGCAAACATTTGTAAAACCAATCTAGTATAATAAAATGTATCATATCTGGTTAATGTTCAGTAATAATCAATGAAATCCAAATACAGTATTCAAGTTTCATTTCCATTTCTGATGGAACCCAGGGATATCCCGGAGAGATCATCTTTCTCCTCAGAGAACAGAAGGAGATAGGACAATTGTCTTATTATTATTTGCTGTTATTGTTGCAAAAATGAAGTTCTGAGAAAAAGAAATGATTAGACAAGCAGAAAATGCATATAACCCAGACTGTACTATGAATTGTCAGGGTAAAACAATCAGACACAGCAATCCTATATTCAGGCGAGGAACTGGGCTCCAGTTCAAATACGACCACCCTGGTTGACATGTAATCGTTATCGTCTTTTCCCTTTCCTGCCTCTCCAAGGGCTTCATAAAACAAACCCCGGTAACTCTTACACACATAAAAATCCTCAGAAAAGTCTCTTTCTGTAACCGTCAACTACCTAAATTCTTCTAGGTTAGAGACACCAGCCAAGAGCCCTGTGGCCGTCTGTCTTTTCTGAAAGAACCAAAGACAACAAAAGGACTGCCTCAGACAGCTGTTTGCAACTTAAATATCACTCTGCCAGCACATAAAAAGGTATCTTTTAGTACTGGTTTATTTGAACTTTCTTTCCCTGGTCTTGAAGAAGTGGGCCCTCGGTATGCAATTAAGGAATGCTTTGTAACACAGTTAAGCTCTTGAAATTCAAGTTTTAGTGGTCTCCGTGTGTAGATTGCCTAAGTCTTGTTACTGTGGTGTCAAATTCTTACAGTTTGTATGATGGAGTCCTCCGTTTATCGCTTCTGCTTCTGCTGGTAGTTCACAGATTTTTATGCTTTCAAATAATGTCATACATTAATTTGCCATGGATGTACAGTTCTTGATATTTTTTGTTGGCCTCTTTTGATTTGCTTTGCTTTCTAAACCAGCTTGCATTTTGTGCTCCCTACTCAGTCCTTTTCATATCCTGATATTCTTTTCCCTGCTGTCCATTATAATATTCCTTGTCTCTGCAATGCATCTTGGAACCAAAAGGAGACAGAGTCAGATCAAGATGATGAGGTAATATGAATACTTCTGCTTTTATTCTCTCAGAAGTAGAATAGAAATTGCATCTGTGTAAAAGAAGTTGCGGAGGGCTGAAGTGTGGGAAATCTATAAATTATAATTTTGCAGGTCTTAGCTTAAGTGAGGTGAAAAAGGGGTATGTATTTTTCTTTAAAAATGGCTCAGTGTTCCTTCACATGTATATAAGAGTACTTTAATATATTCAACAAAATTATAATGCAGCTAATGATTTAAAAAGAACTGAAGTTCTTTAAAAATTTTTAAGTGGGATGAATTAGCATGTATAAATATACATTTTAAAACCTCCATGTGTGTATTTTACTAGTCCCTGCTATCCACTGTGTTATATGAAATTTTATAGTACAAATTATATGTAATATAAAATATTTGCTAACTGGCTGTTGATAAATATTTGATAGTCTCACTAAAGAAATTATCCCAGTCATTTTTATTAAGACTAGAGTTGTTTAATTAAGTTTTAGAAGAGTTTTTCCTTTTATCTCCTAATACTTCTCCACATTATATGATAATTGGATTTTTAAAACCCCCACATCATTAGTAATAAATAGAATTGGCAGCCTTAGGGCACAGTAATAATACTTCAAATAAAACCATTCATCTATTTTTAATCTCCTCGTCTACACTTCATGCCTGTTAGCATACAGAAACCACCGTAGTGATTGGAATAATAAATTTCATGTGCCTTTTCCCTTGAATGTGCTCACATAGAGTGAGTGTACCTCGTGATATATGTGCTTTCAATAGGAATGGACTTGGGAAGAGTTACTGCTCAGCATCAGAAGTCTCTGTAATGCTTGTCTTTTATTTGTACCTCCCTGTAGTCTGCTGTGTTGATGCTCTTACATTTGCCAACTGATGGTTATTTGGTTGAGACATTGGAGTGGGGTTATAGAATCTCATTAGGAATTGAACATTTTCCAGAGGAAAATGCATAAGAAGAAAAATAAGGATAAACAAGATATCAACATGCCATCCTACAAAATGTTTCAAAACTGTGAAAATGCCACAGGGAAGTTGGAAACAGAGTCGTCTTTTTTTTTTTTTCTTTTGCAGACTGAGAAAGCAGATAAACGACAGAGCTTTGCATCTTTAGCTTTACGTAAGCGCTACAGCTACTTGACTGAGCCTGGAATGAGTGAGTTTTCTAACACTTTTACTAATCTATGTGGATTTTTATAAGAAGAGACATTTTTTCTATACAAACTAAATTTTGGTGTCATTGGGAAACAAATGATAAAAGAAAAATTGCCTGCAAGAAAACCTAATCATAAAATCTAATACTTTGTGTTGAAGATACAAGATAAAAACACCCATAGCTTCAAAACCATTTTGTAAAGCCATTAACTGCTTTGTAACTAGAAGCATCTATTATTTTTCCTTTAAAACCTTGATTTTTACATTGACTGTTAACTATGCTAGGAGATAAATACTAATGTAACTTTAGATTTATGCTCAGAAAATATTTACTTCTACATATACAATATAGGATGGTAGAAAGGATGATAAAGTTACTTTGGTTGTTATCTCATTTTTCTTAATAGAGATAGGTTGTTATATCCTAGCCCTGATTCTTTTTCTTTCCATTTTGCAAGAATTATGTTTTCTTACCTTCTTGAGGTAGCACTTGTTTAAGATTTCTTCTCTCCTCCCTCCCTCTCCCTCTGTCTTCTCCTCCTTTCCCTTATTAAAATATCACTTCTAAGGTTGGTCTTCACTAGACTAGTAACCGCTTTCTTTTGTCAGTGATTGTTTTGGTTCATTGTTAACTGGCTTGCAAGTACCAAGGTATGGATTCATTTGGTCATATTCAATCATTCTCTCCCTCTGCCTCCTCCCTCCCCTTCCCTCATCTTTGAAATCATCACTGTGGTGATCACTACAGCCCTCAAGATAACCCTTCCACCAGCAGGAATTAAGAGTCCTGAGAGCAGCACTGTGTTTGATTGATACAGAGCAGAGAGTAGTGCCACTTAAACCATCAGAGAGCCTCATCTAGAAGAGGATGTATACCAAAATTATTTTTTAATTAGTGATTCATTCCTAGCTGTTTCCCATTGATTCACAGTTTCTTGACTTCAGGGAGATTTGGAAATTTACCAGTAAGAGCCACAACTTTGGCTTTTCCCATCTTTCTTGAATTCTTGTTTCTGTGGGGCAAAAGAACATACAAAATACACAGCAGGAAACGATTCCACTACTTAGATGGTCTTGGCATCATCTATTGGAATCTAGCTCCTGGACTACTAAGGAAGCTTTTATGTTCAGATATAAAATGGGGAGTACAGGGGAAATGAAGCTCTACCACACTCACCAGCATTCCCTCAGATTTCAGTTTTCTCCTCTAGCAGAAATGTCTGAATCCTTCCAGAAACATAAGGACTGAAATTAATTCCTATTACGCTACAGAACAGGGAAGGAGTATGTGTATAGCTCAATGGTTTTCAATACAACTAAATATATTGGGTATAGGTTTTCTTTGTAATACTATTTTGTCTTAGAGACCCTCACAGGGTAAGCCTCACTGAGTAATTGGTTGGGACCCCCCAGGCAACATCCTTAAACTTTGGACAGTCTCAGTAGACAGGCTACTTCAGGTCGGAGGCACCTTAGGCAGGCGAGTTTCCATCTTATTCTGGTTGCTAAGATGTTTGTTTGGGGAATACCTAAATTGTAAGGTCAGGTATGTGCCAAAATCAATTGAATTCTTCCCACTTATGAAAGTGTTGTTACTTTTCGGTTAGATTCAGCTAAGGTATATGCAGCTTGTGTTCCTTGATTTTAGATAGAAGGAAGATGGTATTTTTCAATCCTCTGTTTACTACCCTTATTTGCCTTTTCATAAAACAGAGAAAAGAAATAAGATGGAACTAAAAACTGAGAAAATGCCGTGGCCTCTAAACTGGTGTTGATATGTGAATGCCGCTTTTCTCTTGCTCCCCTGCCCTCAGAAAAAAGATTCAGGTATAGTTCAGTGCCTAACATCCAGAAATTCCCTTCATTATAAAGGGTATCCTTTAAAACGAAGCATAAAGTGTGTAACTGGTAAGTTGGTTGTTCCTTGCAAAGTGTAAACCATAGACATGGTTCAAAAGACTTCTCTGCCTGATGAAGTCAGCCTTCAGCGGTGAAGGAGAGATGCTCTGCCAGTTTCTGGTAGTTATAAAAATAAATCTCTTGAGACATGGATTGATCTAGAGGAATGCCCAAAGTTTGCATTTGCAGTATGACATGTCCAAAAGAGTTAAGCAATATAATGTTGAGAATTATGGCTAGGAGGGATAATGAATAGGTGAATTTTTCTTTAGTTCTTCCACTTTCTTTAGAATAATATGTAAGCCTAGAAAAAGATATGTTCTGAATGTTTGAATTTAAATGTACACTAGGAATGAAAATCTTCACCCTTGTGGGAGTAGCTGCTAATCCAAGGACTGGATTGTAGCAATGGCACGGCACAGCATGAAGAGGAGCCTAAAAGCTGAAGCAGATTCTCATTTTCTCTTCAAGTTTCATTATTATTCTGAACCGGTGGTTTCTCGGAGCGAGTCTGTACTCAACTTTGACATAGAACGTTAGCCCTTGGCAGGCATTCCAAATCTCTGTGACCAGCTCGGTTTGTTTGTTAGAGTTGTAGAAGTAGAGAGGACTAAGTGGATGTTTGCTCTCCCCCAGTGAGTGTGCTTACCTCATTTGTGTGTTTCTTGCCCCATTGCCAGAAGAAATGCTGGTATTACATCCATCTTCCCTAGTGGTAGGTCCACCTCATGGCTGCTCCAGTGTTTGGGGTATACATGGGTCCCATGAATATTCTGGGAAGGCACCAGAATTGGTACCTTTGCAGTTGATAAACCTATATATGTATATATACACTGTATCCCACTATAGGTACTTAAATATGGGGTATTAAAAATATGACTGTGCTTTATGATACCCTTTAAGAATTAATAGTAGAATAGGTTACGCAAAAATATCTGAGATAAACTGTATTCTATTATCTGTAATGAAGACAGTTATAGATGTGGACATATTTAATTATAGATGTATTTTATAATGTGCAGTATAAAATATTTTTCTAAAATCTCAAAAGGTACCAAGACTTCACATCTCATGGAAAAAGTGTACTCTTCTTTCTAAATGCTCTTATACAAGTATTTTTAAAGTTTACATATTGTACATAATATGGCATACAAATTGTATTACTTCATTGGCTTGTTTGCCATGATGTGCATGATAAAATGTTTTCAGTTGCATTGCTTGCTTATGGTAACCATGAACCATATTTTTCTGTTTTTTTCTCCCTTTGTATGTACACATGCATTTTAAAATCATTTCATATTATGTTTTCTTTTTGTCTCATCAAAAGGAATATACTGCATGGAAAAAATAAATGCAAACATTCCTTCTCTTTGTTTTTGTTTAAAGTTCTGACTCAGAAAATTTCTTGCTCTTATTGGCTTTTTATGGGTGTGAAGCATAACTGAATTGTGCATGGAAGATACAGATTTAAAATCCAGTGGCTTCACAGTTTGCACATCAGTTGCCTGTCACTTAAAAGTTATTTTGGATTCTGCATGAAATAGGCTTGAGTGGTTTTTGAAAAAAAGAGTTTTACATATTTAATGTATAGCTATACATATTGAAATGGTTCTAAGTAGGTGCAATCTGTATAATGGAAAAGCTCAAACAGAGGGAACATTAGAAATTACTAAAATGATAGTCATATGGTTGCACAAAACAAACATGTACCTATACAGGCAAAATAGAACGGCTACTGATATTTTAAAACCAGCACATAAGAAAGTCAATAGGAAGTAAGGGAACAGTTTTCCATTGTGGTTATTTTTCTCATCGTTAATTCTTTTCTCATGTTTTCTATTTTTCATTGTTGGCCCATTTGGTTGCGATGTGCTTTTCCTGTCTTTCATTTCACATTGCTCTGTTTTTTATTCAGTTTGTTTTTTTTTTTTAATTTTGGATTGGTTATGTACGTAGAAATTTATTTTTCTTCTTTTACTTAGTCGTTCCTTTTGCCTCTTCCATTCTAAATCATGCAAACAATTGTACTTGCTTTTGTAATATTTCAAAGTTTACTGACCAATTTTTTTCTCTGGTCTCTCTGTTTCTCAACCATTTTTGTTGATTTTTGTGTTTGATTTCATTTTAAAATTTAAGAAACAGTTGAACGGAGTGCAGGAGCAACAAGATCCCTCCCTACCACTTACTCATACAAGCCATTCTTTTCTACAAGACCATACCAGTCCTGGACAACAGCTCCAACTACAGTGCCCGGGCCAGCCAAGTCAGGCTTCACTTCCTTATCAAGTTCTTCCTCTAATACGCCATCAGCTTCTCCATTAAAATCAATATGGTCTGTTTCGACTCCTTCTCCAATCAAATCCACATTAGGCGCGTCAACTACGTCTTCAGTAAAATCCATTAGTGACGTGGCATCTCCAATTAGATCTTTCCGGACAATTTCTTCGCCAATAAAAACTGTGGTGTCACAATCTCCATACAATATCCAAGTTTCCTCTGGTACCCTGGCTAGAGCTCCCGCTGTCACAGAGGCCATGCCCTTAAAAGGGCTGGCATCCAATTCTACATTTTCCTCACGAACCTCTCCAGTGACTACAGCAGGGTCTCTCTTGGAGAGGTCATCAATTACTATGACACCTCCTGCTTCTCCCAAATCAAACATTAATATGTATTCCTCAAGTTTGCCATTTAAGTCCATTATTACATCAGCAGCACCGCTAATATCTTCACCTTTAAAGTCAGTGGTGTCTCCGGCTAAATCAGCAGTTGATGTCATTTCATCGGCTAAAGCTACGATGGCATCTTCCCTCTCATCACCCGTGAAACAGATGCCTGGACATGCAGAGGTAGCATTAGTCAATGGATCTATTTCCCCTCTGAAATACCCATCATCTTCAACTTTAATTAACGGATGCAAAGCCACTGCCACATTACAGGAAAAAATTTCAACAGCTACAAACTCTGTGAGCTCTGTGGTCAACGCAGCTACTGACACAGTTGAGAAAGTGTTTTCTACCACGACAGCCATGCCATTTTCCCCACTCAGGTCATATGTTTCTGCAGCACCATCAGCTTTTCAGTCTCTAAGAACTCCTTCCGCAAGTGCACTCTATACATCCCTTGGGTCGTCAATATCTGCAACTACCTCATCTGTAACTTCATCAATAATAACAGTGCCAGTATACTCTGTAGTCAATGTTTTGCCAGAACCAGCATTAAAGAAACTTCCAGACTCTAATTCACTTACAAAATCAGCAGCAGCCTTGCTGTCTCCCGTTAAAACATTGACTACGGAGACACATCCTCAGTCTCATTTCACTCGAACTTCATCTCCAGTTAAGTCATCTTTGTTCCTTGCACCCTCTGCCCTTAAGCTGTCTACACCATCTTCTTTATCTTCCAGTCAGGAGATATTGAAAGACGTGGCTGAAATGAAAGAGGACCTAATGCGGATGACTGCAATACTACAGACAGACGTGACTGAGGAGAAGCCATTCCAACCCGAACTCCCAAAAGAAGGGAGAATTGACGATGAAGAACCTTTCAAAATTGTTGAGAAAGTAAAGGAAGACTTAGTGAAAGTTAGTGAAATCCTTAAAAAGGATGTGTGCGTAGATAATAAAGGATCACCTAAATCACCAAAGAGTGACAAAGGACACTCTCCTGAAGATGACTGGATAGAATTTAGTTCGGAAGAAATACGAGAAGCCAGACAACAAGCTGCCATGAGCCATTCTCCATCTCTGCCAGAGAGAGTGCAAGTAAAAGCAAAAGCCGCTTCCGAAAAGGATTATAACTTGACTAAAGTTATTGACTACCTAACAAATGATATTGGGAGTAGTTCACTGACAAACTTAAAGTACAAGTTTGAGGATGCAAAAAAGGATGGTGAGGAGAGACAGAAGAGAATTTTAAAACCAGCAATTGCTTTGCAGGAACACAAACTCAAAATGCCTCCAGCCTCCATGAGGCCTTCCACCTCTGAGAAAGAATTGTGTAAAATGGCTGATTCCTTTTTTGGAACAGATACTATTTTAGAGTCTCCAGATGACTTTTCTCAGCATGACCAAGATAAAAGTCCCTTGTCTGACAGTGGCTTTGAAACAAGAAGTGAAAAAACACCTTCAGCCCCCCAAAGCGCTGAAAGCACTGGTCCAAAACCACTTTTTCACGAAGTCCCCATCCCTCCGGTCATCACAGAAACAAGAACTGAAGTGGTGCATGTGATCAGGAGCTATGAGCCCTCAGCTGGGGATGCTCCCCAGTCCCAACCAGAGGAACCCGTGTCACCCAAACCTTCACCTACATTTACGGAATTGGAACCAAAGCCCACCACCTCTAGTATTAAAGAAAAAGTTAAAGCGTTTCAAATGAAAGCCAGTAGTGAAGAAGATGACCACAGTCGGGTTTTGAGCAAAGGCATGCGTGTTAAAGAAGAGACTCACATAACCACAACCACCAGAATGGTTTATCATTCCCCACCAGGCAGTGAAGGTGCCTCTGAAAGAATTGAAGAAACCATGTCAGTGCATGACATCATGAAGGCCTTTCAGTCCGGGCGGGACCCTTCCAAAGAACTGGCAGGTCTGTTTGAACATAAGTCGGCAGTGTCTCCAGATGGTCACAAGTCTGCTGCTGAAACCTCAGCCCAGCATGCAGAGAAGGACACCCAAATGAAACCCAAACTGGAGCGTATAATAGAAGTCCACATCGAAAAAGGTAACCAAGCTGAGCCCACTGAAGTCATTATTAGAGAGACCAAAAAGCATCCAGAAAAAGAAATGTATGTATATCAGAAAGACTTATCCCGGGGAGATATTAACCTAAAAGATTTTCTGCCAGAAAAACACGATGCTTTTCCTTGTTCAGAGGAACAGGGTCAGCAAGAAGAAGAAGAACTTACTGCTGAAGAGTCATTGCCTTCTTATCTGGAGTCTTCCAGAGTAAACACTCCTGTGTCCCAAGAAGAAGATAGCCGCCCTAGTTCTGCTCAACTCATATCTGATGACTCTTATAAAACACTGAAGCTTTTGAGTCAACACTCAATAGAATACCATGACGATGAGTTGTCAGAACTAAGAGGGGAGTCTTACAGGTTTGCTGAGAAAATGCTTCTGTCAGAAAAGCTAGATGTGTCTCATTCTGATACTGAGGAATCAGTTACAGACCATGCAGGACCCCTTAGCTCAGAGTTACAGGGGTCTGATAAGCGGTCCAGAGAAAAAGTAGCCACTGCCCCCAAAAAAGAAATTCTCTCCAAAATCTATAAAGATGTGTCTGAAAATGGTGTAGGGAAAGTGTCTAAAGATGAGCATTTTGATAAAGTGACAGTGTTGCACTATTCTGGCGATGTAAGTAGTCCGAAACATGCCATGTGGATGCGCTTTACTGAGGACAGATTAGACAGAGGTAGAGAGAAGTTGATATATGAAGATAGGGTGGACAGGACTGTGAAGGAGGCTGAAGAAAAACTGACTGAAGTGTCACAGTTTTTTCGTGACAAAACCGAAAAGCTAAATGATGAACTGCAGTCCCCAGAGAAGAAGGCTCGCCCTAAAAATGGCAAAGAATACTCTTCCCAAAGCTCTACCAGCAGCAGCCCTGAGAAAGTACTGCTAACAGAACTGCTGGCATCCAATGACGAATGGGTTAAGGCAAGGCAGCATGGCCCTGACGGACAGGGTCTCCCCAAGGACGAGGAAAGGAAAGCGTCTAGTCTGCCCAGCAGCCCGGAGAAGAGGGTTCTTTCCCAACAGACCGAGGACAGCAAGTCTTCAGTGGAAGCCAAAGGAAGTATCTCACAGAGCAAAGCACCAGAGGGGCCTCAGTCTGGATTTCAGCTCAAACAATCTAAACTCAGTTCCATTAGATTAAAATTCGAACAAGGCACCCACACAAAAAGTAAGGACGTGTCTCAAGAAGACAAAAAGTCAGATGGCCAATCCAGAATCCCAGTTAAAAAAATACAGGAGAGCAAGCTACCTGTCTACCAAGTTTTTGCTAGAGAAAAACAGCAGAAGGCCATAGACCTCTCAGATGAAAGTATATCTGTGCAAAAAGATTTTATGGTATTAAAAGCTAAAGATGAGCATGCCCAAAGCAACGAAATTGTTGTAAATGATACTGGCTCTGATGATGTGAAAAAACAGAGAACTGAAATGTCAAGTAAAGCAATGCCTGACTCTTTTTCTGAGCAACAGGCTAAAGACTTGGCATGTCATGTAACCTCAGATTTAGCAACTAAGGGACCATGGGACAAAAAGGTCTTTAGAACGTGGGAAAGTTCTGGAGCCACTCACAATAAGTCTCAGAAAGAAAAACTTTCGCATGTACTTGTTCATGATGTAAGAGAGAATCACATGGGTCACCCTGAGAGTAAAAGTATTGATCAAAACAATGAATTTGTGTCTGTGACTGAGAGAGAACACAAATTGTTAACGAATGGCTCTCTCTCAGAAATTAAGGAAATGACTGTAAAATCTCCCTCCAAAAAAGTCTTATATAGGGAATATGTTGTTAAAGAAGGGGAACATCCAGGTGGCTCTGTCGATCAACTTTCCAGGAGAAGTGAGAGCTCAGCAGTGTCACACTTGCCAGTCAGAGTTGCTGATGAGAGGAGAATGCTGTCTTCTAATATTCCTGATGGTTTTTGCGAGCAGTCGGCATTTCCAAAACACGAACTATCACAAAAGTTGTCCCAATCAAGTATGAGTAAAGAGACAGTTGAGACACAGCACTTTAATTCCATAGAAGATGAAAAAGTTACCTATTCAGAAATCAGCAAAGTTTCCAAACATCAGAGTTATGTAGGTTTGTGCCCACCTCTCGATGAAACTGAAACCTCCCCCACCAAATCTCCTGATTCTTTAGAGTTTAGCCCAGGAAAGGAATCTCCCTCTAGTGATGTATTCGACCACAGTCCCATTGATGGATTGGAAAAACTTGCACCACTAGCTCAGACAGAGGGTGGGAAAGAGATTAAAACTTTACCTGTTTATGTCAGTTTTGTACAAGTGGGGAAGCAATATGAAAAGGAGATACAACAAGGAAGTGTAAAAAAAATCATAAGTCAGGAATGTAAGACAGTACAAGAAACCAGGGGGACCTTTTATACAACTAGACAGCAAAAGCAACCTCCTTCTCCCCAAGGTAGTCCAGAAGATGATACTCTAGAGCAAGTATCCTTTTTAGATAGCTCTGGAAAAAGCCCCTTAACCCCAGAAACACCCAGTTCAGAGGAAGTGAGTTATGAATTTACGTCTAAGACACCAGACTCGCTCATAGCTTATATACCAGGCAAACCCAGCCCAATTCCCGAGGTTTCTGAGGAGTCCGAGGAGGAAGAGCAGGCCAAGTCAACCTCCCTAAAGCAGACTACAGTGGAGGAAACAGTTGAGCGGGCAGTGCCTAAAGATGTGAGCAAGGACTCTAACCAAAGACCCAAAAATAACAGAGTTGCCTATATTGAATTCCCCCCTCCTCCACCGCTGGATGCAGACCAGATTGAGTCAGATAAGAAACATCATTTTCTCCCTGAAAAAGAGGTCGACATGATTGAAGTCAATCTTCAAGATGAGCATGACAAATACCAACTGGCTGAACCAGTCATCAGAGTGCAGCCACCTTCGCCAGTTCCTCCCGGGGCAGACATCAGCGATTCAAGCGATGACGAATCTATTTATCAACCAGTCCCAGTTAAAAAATACACCTTCAAATTAAAAGAAGTAGATGATGAGCAAAAAGAAATGGCAAAATCCAAAGCTTCTGCTGAAAAGGCTTCCAACCAGAAAGAATTGGAAAGTAATGGCTCTGGAAAGGATAATGAATTTGGCCTTGGCCTCGATTCCCCTCAGAATGAAACTGCCCAGAATGGGAACAATGACCAGTCCATCACAGAGTGTTCCATTGCGACCACGGCAGAGTTTTCTCATGATACAGATGCCACAGAGATCGACTCTCTGGATGGCTATGACCTGCAAGATGAAGATGATGGTTTGACAGAGAGTGATTCTAAACTCCCAAGTCAAACCATAGAAATTAAGAAAGATGTCTGGAACACAGAGGGCATTCTGAAGCCAGCTGATCGCTCTTTTAGCCAAAGTAAACTTGAAGTTATTGAGGAGGAGGGAAAGGTCGGACCAGATGAAGATAAGCCACCTTCCAGAAGTTCTTCATCTGAAAAGACTCCTGATAAGACTGATCAGAAGTCAGGGGCCCAGTTTTTCACGCTAGAAGGCAGACATCCCGACAGATCAGTGTTTCCTGATACTTACTTCAGTTACAAAGTAGATGAAGAATTTGCTACTCCTTTTAAAACAGTGGCTACCAAAGGTCTAGATTTTGACCCTTGGTCTAATAACCGAGGGGATGATGAAGTTTTTGACGGTAAATCACGGGAAGATGAGACTAAGCCATTTGGTCTGGCGGTGGACGACCGCTCTCCAGCAACAACCCCTGATACAACGCCAGCCAGAACGCCAACTGATGAAAGTACCCCAACTAGTGAGCCTAACCCCTTCCCATTTCATGAAGGAAAAATGTTTGAGATGACTCGCAGTGGTGCAATTGACATGAGCAAGAGGGATTTTGTTGAAGAGAGGCTCCAATTTTTCCAGATTGGTGAGCATACTTCTGAAGGGAAGTCAGGGGACCAGGGGGAAGGGGATAAAAGTATGGGCACTGCCACACCACAGCCACAGTCAGGGGACACCACTGTAGAGACCAATGTAGAGAGAAATGTAGAGGCACCTGCAGTGGAACCCAGCCCCAGCATCCCGACCAGCGGAGAGTGTCAGGAAGGCACATCCAGTAGTGGCTCCCTGGAGAAAGCAGCAGCAGCCACTAACACCTCTAAAGTTGACCCCAAGTTGCGCACGCCTATAAAAATGGGAATTTCTGCATCCACCATGACCATGAAGAAAGACGGCCCTGGAGAAATGACAGATAAGCTAGAAGCTGTGATGACCAGTTGTCAGGGATTAGAAAATGAAACTATAACAGTGATTTCAAATGCAGCCAATAGCCAGATGGGCATTAGGCCCCAAGAAAAACATGATTTTCAAAAAGATAACTTTAATAACAACAACAATTTGGATTCTTCCACTATACAGACAGATAACATTACAAGTAATGTAGTTCTGACAGAACATTCTGCACCCACTTGTACCACAGAGAAAGCTAATCCAGTGAAAGACTCATCAGGAAAAAAGACAGGGGTACCACAAGGACACTGTGTAAGAGATAAGCAGAAAGTTCTTGGAGAGCAGCAAAAGACAAAGGAATCAATAGGGATTAGGCAAAAATCCAAACTTCCCATAAAGGCCACTTCACCAAAAGATACCTTCCCACCAAGCCATATGCCAAACATTAAAGCAAGTAAAACGAAGCAGGTTAGTCAATCCGAGAAAACCAAAACCCTTACTTCTTCATGTGCAGATGTAAAGTCCAGGATTCCCGTGAAAAACACACACAAGGATAACACAGTTTCAGTTAGAAAAGCATGTGCCACACAAAAGCAAGGGCAGCCAGAGAAAGGCAAGGCCAAACAGCTTCCATCCAAGTTGCCAGTAAAGGTAAGATCCACCTGTGTCACCACCGTCACCACTGCCACCACCACCACCACCACCACCACCACCACCACCAGCACAGTTAAAGTTAGGAAAAGTCAGCTCAAGGAAGTATGTAAACATTCCATTGAATATTTTAAGGGAATTAGTGGTGAGACCTTAAAGCTTGTGGACCGCCTCTCTGAAGAAGACAAAACGATGCAGTCCGAGCTGTCCGATGAGGAAGAAAGCACCTCGAGAAACACGTCGTTGTCCGAGACTTCCCGGGGTGGCCAGCCTTCAGTTACAACGAAGTCTGCTAGAGATAAGAAAACAGAGGCAGCACCTTTAAAAACAAAGAGGGAAAAGGCCGGCAGTGAGAGAAGGAGCAGTAGGAAGACTGGTGAGAATGAAGGCAGGCAGGTCTCGAGCACTCTGCTCACATCCTGGAGAGCGAGCATAGTTTGTAAACACTTCCCAACTCGTAGACCCTGGTGCATGAACTGTTGTGATTGCCTGTGGAGTGACTTAACCGTAGTTTCTCATTCTGTCATTGTCATCTGTATGTGCTGTCTTCTATTTACTCTTCTTTCTTCCTCTTAATCAAACTGCAATGTAGACAGCTAGGGAAGCATGCTGAAGATATATTGGTGTCATTCAAGGGGAACAACTTTTTTTTTTTTTTTAATGTGCTAATGGATATGATTCTGTCAAAGTTAAAAGCACCGATGTTGAAATCCCATCATGGTGTTCTCACCAACACGACACTTCTGTAACTGTTATAAAGTAGCTAGCTCTTCAGCATGTTCGATCTCATTACATTGAGCATCCGTGTAGTCTGACATTTGGCCTGATGCGGGTTGAAAACAAGTGAGCCATGTGAAGTGTTCATGTAGGTGATTAGGACACATTTAAGTGTACAGTGTTAGCATTAGTCTCTCTGTAAAATCTGCGTACTGCTAAAAGCAATTTTCCAGTATTGTATTTTTCTTGATGATTATTTTAATTAAGAAATTGTAAATCGTAGGTCCACAGAGTCCATGTGAACGGACAGATATCAGGATGGCAATAGTAGCCGATCACCTGGGACTTAGTTGGACAGGTAAGTGTGTATACTCCTGAATGAAACTGTTTCTTCATTTCTTTGTCTTACTCACATCAGCAGTTCAGTATATATACTTTAAAAAATAGAGACAAGTAATAAACATTTTTTCATCCATAATTCTATCTACCCAGAGATAATTACTGATAGTACCTTGTATACTGTGGTTTTCCAAAGCTTTTTCTATGCATATACACTAAGGAATAGAAATTTATTTATTTGTTTGTTTATTTATTTTTTGAGACGGGATCTCGCTCTGTTGCCCGGTAGAGTGCAGTGGCATCATCATAGCTCACAGCAACCTCAAATTCCTGAGCTCAAGCAATCCTCCCACCTCAGCCTCCTGAGTAGCTGGGACTACAGGTGTGCACCGCCATGCCCAGCTAAATTTTTTTTTTTTTAGAGATAGAGTCTCACTATGTTGCCCAGGCTAATCTCAAACTCCTAACCTCAAGTGACCCTCCCACCTCAACCTCCAAAGTGCTGGGAAGAAATAGAAATTTCAATTTTATTTTACCTTAAATTTAAGTACTTTATTCATAATGCTATTTCTTATAATACAGAATAACCTTTTTTTTTTTTTTTTACCTAATAGCAAATTTATTTTGTAGCATAAAGGAAAACATAGCAAAGGCCTGTGACTTTTAAATAATCCAAATTCTTTAATATGGTTAATGTTCTCAGAGCAATCAGCAGTTCAATTAATCCATGCCTAGGTTTCACAAATAAGTCATCTTTACAACTTTTATAATATACACATATGATCTGCATGCATATTTATCTGATGCTTTTCTTTATGCGGACTCACTTCTATGCTCAAAGATTTATCTACAATGAAAACCTTATATTACTTTGATAATGGGAAACAAGGATTTTTTGCAATATCTGTTAATATATAAACAAAACAAAGGAGTGATAATAAGTTTAAATTTTGAATTAAAAATTTAAAAATAGGATATAAGTAAATAAATACATTCCATTTACTAAAGCAGTCGAATTCTGTGACATGAATGAAACGGTTTATAATCAGTGAGTAGAAAAGGAATATTTGGCTTGATTTCATTTCACTAAAGATGAAGACAAGGTTCTGTGTCAACTGGACAATTCTGCTTTATAGTTTTGATCTTAACAGAGCCCCCAAAATCCTCCACCTCACAGGAATCTGAAAAATGTAAAGTTTTATAGGTTGAGTGTATTTTTTAGTGCACAGCCAAAAAACATAATAGTTAAAATAATAAATGTTCATTGTTGTATCTAAAGTTATTTTGCATACCATCAGCAACATACATTCCATACAATTATCTGTCATTAAAAGGGAGAAAGTCAAACTGGATAGTGAGAAAGAAGTTCATCTAAATTTTTCCGTTAAATGCCCTCTGCCCCCTGCTCACCCCCACCAGCCCAAATCAAACCCTCCTCTCTCCATCCACCCAGTCCCTGCTCTCAGGTGCACGCTAATGACCCAGGAACCAAGTGGAGCCTGAAAATACAGATGGTCTGAGTAATCGTTTGGAGGTGGTTAAGAGTTAATAGTAATCTGTTATGTATAAATATTTGCTAACAGCAAATTAAAAATATATTTTACCATTAGACATTATAATCTGAAAATATATTGGAATAAATTTTGCAGTATTATATGCTGAAAATTATTAGACTATTTTCCGTAAGCAAATACAGCCCTTAGCTTGTCAGAGTAAATATTAGAGGTACATATTTTTGGGGTACGTGTGATAATTTGATAAATTCACATCAAATCAGGGTAATTAGGATATCTGTGTCTCTGCTCTTCATCGAGTCTGCAGACAGTGGAGACAGTTTGGTGATGAGGGCTTGCTGGGCAGTAAGAGTACTGTCTCTTAAAACACAAAGTGATGAAGAACTTAAAGATTACCTTCTCCAATTAGAATTACTATATCTGAATGAAGATTATTAGGAAATTTAGGCATTTAAGAGAACAAAATTTAAATCTGCCCCTCAAAACCACTATTAACATCTTAATGTGCTCTGATGTTTTAGAAAAAGTCTTTTACAATGTTATGCATACAATGTAATCTGCTTTTTTATTTGTAACTACACAGCTTTCTGCAAAGTGAATATTTTCTGATCTTGGCTTTAATGGATAAAAAGCATATCCAATAGATGTACCTCATGATGGTATTTTTCTAACTGTGGTTCACAGTGCCCTAACGAGCCATGAAATTAATTCATGCTTTGTTTTTATTTTTAAATGGAATATAAAAGAAAATGTCTATATGTTACATGTATTAAGGCTAAATTTTGCTCTAGAAAGATTTGCTTTTATTTATATAAACACTATGGTATATAATGTATTTCTAACTATAGGCCATGATCAAAAGAGTTTGCAAGCCAGCAATTCTTTTGTTCACCATGTGAATTGTTTTCAGTTTTTCAGTAATATAAGCCTGCAGTTAACATTCACGTATATAAATCCTTATATACACCCTTATGTATCATCAGGATAAATTCCTAAAAAAAATCACTTGGTCAAAAGATCTGGACTTTTTTGAGCCTCAATGCATTTTGCCAAACTACTAGAAATATTTGTTAAGGGGGATAGAATCTTGACCAATTCCTTTTCCATGGGAGCACTTTTTCCCATTTCTTACTTTTATAATCATTAAGGTATAATACATACCTGATAAATTTTTTTTTAATGCACAAGAAAATATACAATGAAAAGTCTCCTTCCCATCTTTGACTCCTAAGTTTCCCTCTTCCAAAGCAGCTGCAATACTCAGATGATATGTATCTTTGCAAAGACACTCTGCATTTACAAGATTGAGTGTTTGAGTATATTCATGTAGATGGACAGAAAGCTGTCTCCCTTTTATTTTTTATACAAGTGGCTTTATATCATATATGATGATCTGGCCTGGAGTCATCATATAACCTCTGAGTTCATGAAACTTGAAGGCACATGGAGTAGAATAGTATGTGAGTGAAAGGTGTACTTCATAAAGATTGCTTAGGGCAAACTGTATCAGCATCTCTTGTGCCATACACATGAATTATAAACCTCTACGTATCTTGTACACAGTGTGCTCAAATTTTAGAGAATTTGGCTGAATTAGAAGAATCAAGCAACATCCTCTTTGTAAAGACCAAAAATCTTTATAAAATTATCTCTAAAGGGAATCTGATTGTAAGTAAATACCTAAGTCACAGACAGTATGTATGATCACTACTTTCCTGTGACATTAAGTATATAAAGATTCATGCCCAAGGCTATACTGGGGCTTTACTACAAAATTATTATTATTTTTTTTTTGATGGCAGCGAGCATTACTTATATGAAACATGTGATAAAAGTAGAGTATGCAATCTTAGTAACTCTTTTTTCTTTTCTACAGAACTGGCAAGGGAACTGAATTTTTCAGTGGATGAAATCAATCAAATACGTGTGGAAAATCCAAATTCTTTAATTTCTCAAAGCTTCATGTTATTAAAAAAATGGGTTACCAGAGATGGAAAGAATGCTACAAGTATGCTGAAATTATATTATTTTAACTTTTATGACTGCATATATGCAATATTTAAGACTACTGTGATGTTCATACAGTAGTTCATATTCTAAATTTTCTGTAATTTTTCATATAATGTAGAAAAATCAGTGATCATGAAGTAATAGTGAGTCTTTTGAAGTTATACTTATTTATTTTAGTGTTAATAGTCTGAACTTCTGCTCTTAGGAAACTTTTTGGAAAGCATGTAGCAGGGAATTTTTTGCATTTTGTCCATCGTTCTCTCCGTGACCATCAAAAGTGAAAAAATAATTCTGGTTGTTAAATCATGGGACAGTCATCAGAAACATCTGAAGTTACTGCCATGGCTGGAGGTGGATGTGCAGAGAGGAAGACAGGATTAGGGAAGCAAATAGTTTTATTCAGCTTGGTCTGTGGTGGCAGAGAATTCTCTGGTATTGTTGCGTTTGGCTTGGTTTTGTTGGCTGAGGGATGGGCGTGGTGCCATATTTCAGCAAGTGCCAACCCACGATAATGTGGAATAAGTTATTGTGGGTTTGCCTGTGTCAACCTGACCTTAGCAAGTCATTAAAATGCTCAGCATCAAATAAGAGGGTGACCTATTTTGATATCCTAAAGGGAAAGGAACTAGTTTTTTTTTTTTTTTTTTTTTGAGACAGAGTCTCACTCTCTTGCCTGGGGCGAGTGCCGTGGCGTCAGCCTAGCTCACAGCAACCTCAAACTCCTGGGCTCAGGCAATCCTACTGTCTCAGCCTCCCAAGTAGCTGGG
>CAUYSK010043726.1:0-72250 GCA_963575035.1 Avahi laniger | reverse complement strand
TTTTAATGATATTATTCAAATGTCCTCAAGGGTACTGTACAGGAACATTCTCATAAATAACTGGTGAGATTATAAATTGGAACAACTTTTGTGGAGGGCAGTTTGGTAGTACTAGCTTTTTATACCTTTGACCCAATTATAACACTTTTAGATATTTGTCCAAAGAAAATTAGAGATACACACAAAGATTTGAGTTTAAAATGTTTATCACAGTGTCATGGTAGTGTCAAAAGACAAAATTACAACAAATTTAAATTTTTTTTGCAATACTGGAATTGGGCAACACTTCATTCCATAAAATAGAGTAAGTGTTCCAGTGAGCCGACAAGATTTTGGCTTTATAGACAGAGAAGGGCTGAAGAAAGCGGAAGGAAAGAATAAAGAGTGTATTGGTTACTTTTAGACAGAACGATGGAAGAACTCCTGGTTAACATCCTGTTACGTCAGGCGATCTTTTTGTGTGTGTAAGGATTAAAACAGAGGGAACTTCAGTATCAAGCTGATTGAAGATTTTAAACTGGACTGTTGGGGAAATTGGCTGTTACCTCTTTCTGCTGATTTCTTCAAAGGTCAGACAACTTAGTGCTGGTGGTGTGGAACTTTAATATGGGTGACTCCATTTCGATTTTTAGTCTGATCTGTTGGGACCTAGTACAGAAACTTAGTCCAAAGCATGGCCTCCTATAATTTTTGTTTGACAGTAGCAAAAATTTAGAAACAACCTCATTGTGCAACAGTTAGGTATTATTAAATAAAATTATGTTTATATTATAAAACACTAAACAACTTAGATATTTCATTTTTGAAATGTTTTTGAAAACATTTAAAGATATAAGAAAGTATTCATAATACAGTGGTAAATAATAGGATATAAAACAGCACATAGAATATAATATTAACTTTATTAAAATATATATGCACATATAAATGCATAACAAAAAAGATTGAAAGGAAATACACCAAAAATGTTAAGAATCAGAGATCTGAGTTTTAAGTGATTTTTATTTCTTAATGATTTCTTGTATTTTTTGAAATTATCTATAATTTTAATGTATTATATAATCAGGAGACATTATTTTTAAATATATATATATGTAGGCTGGGCATGGTGGCTCACCTGTAATCCTACCACTTTGGGAGACTAGGAGGGAGGATCGCTTGAGGCCCTGAGTTCAAGACCAACCTGAGCAACACAGTGAGACCCTGTTGCTACAGAAAATAAAAAGTTAGCCAAGGTGGTAGCATGCACCTGTAGTCCCAGCTCTTCGGGAGGCTGAGGCAGGAGGATCACTTGAGCCCAGGAGTTCAAGTCTGCAGTGAGTTATGATCGCACCACTGTATTCTAGCCTGAGCGATAGAGCAAGACCCCATCTCTTTAAAACAAAATTTTTTTTTTAAATATATAGATCAATCATGACAACTTTGGGTCAGAGTCTTTGGATTGAATCTAAAAAAAATAATAATAATAACAAGAGCTGTTTGCTTAACCTGGAGAGATTCTGGGTTACTAGCCACAGTTCTTACCATTAGGTAGGCTCCGGTGGGGTAAATCTTCTCTCCTCTTTTTTTGCTCTGTCCCCTGCCATTTCTCAAAAGCATTTGGAGCTTTCTACTGTAAAACCCAAGTATAACGTTGAGTTAATGTTCAGGCTGATGACAATTTTTACTAAATTGTTCTTATTCTCATCCTTAGGGGAAGAAAGACAGGAGCTCACTGTATTACCTGGTAAATCATCTTTTACTTACTCTGAGACTAGCTACAGGTTAGGAGGCGATAGGAGGACTCCTAGGATTAAGAACATTACCTGAGCCTGGGGAGTTGAGGAACGCGCCGAGCAGAACACAGGGACTTTGTTTATTGAGTGCTGTTTATGTTGCGTGCGGTGTAGCAGGCACTCCTATGCAGAATTTCCTTTAGTCTTCACTCGCTCACTACAAACCTACTAGGTAAGTATTTCTTTTGCAAAATGAGCATTTGAAGTTCAGAGGGATTAACTAGCCTGCCCAGAGTCATAGAGCTAATAACTGTAATGACAGCAGAGCTAAACCAAGCAGAGACTTAAACCTGGTACGGTTTCATTTAAAAACCAACGGACTAGGACTGCCTTAGGAAGAATAGGGTTAGAGAGGCGTAGGGGCTAGAGCACAGGTCTTGAAGTCCAGGCTAAGGAGTTTGGACTTTTTCTCATGGGAGAGCGAAGAGCCATTGAGAGGAATATTTGTTGTTGCCATTTTCTTTTCTCTTCTTTTACTTTTTTTTTTTTTTTTGAGAGTTGGAGATGGGAGAAATATAGACAAAGGGGAGCATTAACATATAAGATAACTGATTAACTGACACTTATTTCTGCTTTTAGGCATGAAAATCTTTGAACCCACCCAAATACCTGGTAAGACACCTTTCTATTTGCTTCCTGAGCCCGAGGTGTTAGGTGAGAAAGATTTTTCTCAGGCATCAAAGAGAGCATTATCAATAATGAGACTATTATTCATGAATACTTCCCTTTCAAAGGCTGAGCTGGGCGGAAAATAGAGGAATGCCTTTCCTCCTTAGCATTCCCCTGCTTCTGGAGCGTTGTCTCTGGGCGGGAAAGCTGGCTCTGCTGGGACTGCTGGATGCTTCAGTCCAGCCCATTCCCAGTTCTACCGCTAAAGTTACTCAGTAGAAACCTCAGGTTCACGCACAAGCTGACTCTTGGCTTGGGCTAGGATCTCCTCGTCTGGGATCTCCAGGTAACTAAACACGGCTCTGTCCTGGCGTAGTGCCGTGGCAGAGGACTCCTCCACGCTCCGAGTGGACTTGCGCCGTGAAGGGTTGGGTGGCCAGAACTGTCAAATAAAAAGCCAGAAACGGCAGCGCGGCGCGACCTTTGGTACTTGTGTCTCTTGAGCTTACCAGACAAGAGTTTGAAAAGTTTATTTATTGGAGCAAACTGCAGGTCACTAAAAACATCTTTTTCATTTAGGAATGAAAATTCCAGAACCTTTTCCACTACCTGGTAAGCAGCGCTAGGTGTGCCAGAGGGGAAGATGCCAGCTTGGGGGGTATAGATAGAACTGTCGCCATCAGACGTGCAGGAAAGGGTGAGCACTTGTACAGGATCACAGAATGAGTGAAGGACCCAGGTCTCTTAACTTACGACCAAGTACCTGCTCCTCCATGTCTGTGGCTCTTTGAGTGATTTCCAGTGTATTTGCCAGGTAGATTTAACCCACCTTTGAGATACAACAACAGAAATGAATGTTTTATTTTATTTTTTAGTCCGCCCTCCCCTCGCCCTTCTTACAGCCTGGCTCTCTCCTCCCAGCCTCTCCCTGCTCCTCGGCACCGGCCTTCTGCGGCCACCCCGCCTGGCCCCAGAGCGCGAGGCTGCAGCTGAGGACAGGGCCACCGAGGGGCCTTGAGCTTCTGTAGCCAGAGACACTGAGCAGTGACTCCCGGCAGCTTCCTCCGAAGGACCTCAAAACTTACGCTTGTAGGGGAGGGAAAAATGGCCCCCAGACTTAATTTATATTTTAAGACAAGGAGAAGTAAGAAAAGAAAGAGTGGACGCGGTGTAACATTTTATCAGAGAGCTACGGACAGTGACGGCACGCCTCTGTGCCTCAGAATTGTCATCTTTCGAATGTGGCCAACTTGACTATCTGTAGGGACTGTAAAACGACAAAATCTCAAGGTACAGAGCCACTATCCAGTGCTTAAAATCTTTTCTCCTGAGTTCGCGTAGTGCTTTGAAAATAATTTTTTGTAGGTTCTGTCACTATGGGAATGATCCTGTGTTAAAGAAATTAGATTTTTGGCATTCACAAAATTATATCCATCCACGCAGCTTTGCTTAACAGTTGCTGTCTCTGGCAGCCGCGTGCCGTGTGCACAAACGGCGTGGTCACAGGGAGGTACGTGAAGCACGAACGTAGGTTTTTAGAGGGAGTTCTGCTACTCTTTTATATCGACCCAAATTGGTACTGTTGGATTTACCTGGCCACAACTTCGGAGTGAATCTTAGTGACAGGGATGACATACCTTGCGTGCTCTGCATCTTTTCAGCCTGCTGGGCCCGAATTTGCACGGTGCTCTCAGCGGGGTCTTGCTGGTCACGCTGCGGTTGTCTGAAAGGCAGATGCCGAGCAGGGCACGGGAGATGCAGGCGGGCTGTGTAGACAGATACGCCCAGCCGCAGGAAGTCTCTCCGCTGCCGTTGTCCTGTGAATGACTCCGTCTAAGTTACTTTCCTTTCCTGCACATCTGCTTCCACCGCTGTGCAGAGGAAAGCTGCTATCCTGCAGGACTGGTTACAGACCTAGTGAGATAAAGTACCTGCTAAAATGAATGGTGGCAAGATAGTAGTGAATGGTAGCTGTCTTTATTATTGTCTCAAAATCTCTTTCTCATTTAGGAATAAAAGTGGTACAACCGGATGAAAAACCTGGTAATACATTCTTTATCGGGGGTGGTGGCAGCAGCTAATCATTCGGTTAGCTCAGTCTTACGGGATCTGGGGGAGACATCGGGGCTGCACAGCTCCCGGCTTCCCCGTGTGCAGCCGGAGGGGCAGGTGTTCGAACTCCTTTCAGTGTGAGCAGCCACTGCCATTATCATTTCTGCCGTTATCATTTCTCTGAGCCAAACAGAAAAAGGCGTTTGGCCTGAAACTGGACTGGCTGGCTTCCGGCTGTGCCTGTCTGTTCCAGAGTGAGGCCGGAGCTTCCTAGGGTCAGCTGGCTACTGTCAGGGCATCTGTAGACCCAGGAATAGCGCCACCAAGGAAGCACGAATGAGAAAGGCGCCACATGCTAACACTGGGTCTAGCCGTGCTGTGAGCCTGGCTGCCTCTCCCATCCTCCCGCCAGCAGGCCACCTGGTTTTCCTGGACTGCAGCGCGTTGTGCCCTCTCCTGGAAAGCTATGTGCAGTGCAGGCTTTTTTTTTTTTTTTTTAAGTATTCACAAAAATTCTATTCAGCACTGTTTATGAGAGCAAAATATGGTAAACCACTGAGATATCAATTAATAGTTGAACGAATTATCCATTTATATTGAAGAATGCTCCATTCATTATATAAAAAGCATCATCTTTTACATATGATTAAATGTACATACAGGATAGACAGAGATGGCTTTGTATTGTTTGCAGACTTTCTTTTATGTAAGTAGTGCAGGCTTTTTTAAAGGCAATATGGGCCAGGCACTGGCTCACACCTATAATCCTAGCACTGTGGGAGGCCGGGGTAGGAGGATCGCTTGAGCCCAGGAGTTCGAGACCAGCTTTAGCAACATAGTGAGACCCCTATATCCACAAAAAATAGAAAAAGTAGCCAAGTATAGTGGCATGCACTTGTAGTCCCAGCTACTCAGGAGGCTGAGGCAGGAGGATGGCTTGAGCCCAGGAGTTTGAGGTTGCTGTGAGCTAGGATGACACCACTGCACGCTAGCCTGGCAACAGAGCAAGAACCTGTCTCGTATAAGTGAATGAATGAATGAGATGTGAAAATAGTACACAGGATCTCATTTAATCCAAAAAGGTAGACATTGCTCCTGCCACTTCGGAGATAAGGACATGAAATGCAGGAAGGTGAAGGAACCTGTAAGAGGCTAGAAAGAGACAACCAGGACTCGAACTTTTGTTTTTCTTTTTCTTTCTTTCTTTCTTTTTTTTTTGAGACAGAGTCTTGCTCTGTCACTCTGGGTAGAGTGCAGTGGTGTCATCGTAGCACACAGCAACCTCAAACTACTGGGCTCAAGCGATCCTCCTGCATCATCCTCCCAAGAAGCTAGGACGACAGCAACCACACCTGACTAATTTTCCCCTTTTTTGTAGAGATGGGGTCTCACTCTTGCTCAGGCTGGTCTCAAACTCCTGAGCTCAAACGATCCTCCCACCTTGGCCTCCCAGAGTGCTAGAATTATAGGTGTGAGCCACCGCTCCCAGTTAGACTTTTCAAGTTTTGTTTATTTTGTGCTGTACAACACTTGTGTTCCAGCCAGATTTAGTTATACACCTCTCTCCTGGGCTCCTAGAATTGGCGTTTGGCTTCAAAGCTGTCAAAATACGGTAATATTGTAATACTTTACAGATGGTTCTAACTTAAGATGGTTCAACTTAGTGCTGTGAAAGAGACACACATTCAGTAGAAACTGTACTTAGAGCACTTATACAACCATTCTGTTTTTCACTTTCAGTACAGTATTTGATAAATTACGTGCGATAGCCAACATTTTATTGTAAAATAGGCTTTATGTTAGATGATTTTGCCCAACTGTAGGCTAATGTAAGCGCGTTCTGAGTGTGTTTAAGGCAGGCTAGGCTAAGCTATGATGTTTGGTAGGTTAGGTGTATTAAATATATTTTTGACTTAAAATATTTTCAACTTAGGTTTATTGGGTCATAATCCCATTGTAAGTTGAGGAGCCTCTGTACAGCACAGCAAGTCAAATCAAAGGCTTTGAAATCAGATTCCGCTACCCGTGTGGTAATGCATGTCACTCCTCAAAACGTTTCACAGATGTTTTAAGGACCATCTATGAAATATAGATAACTGTTCCTAGCTAACAGGACTGTAAGAAGTAAAGGTGACAAGGTACATAGCGTCTGCACAGCATGGCGCAGAGGACGCACTCAGTAAACAGCAGGCGTTCATGTGGTACTTGGGAATCTGAGTCCAAGATGTAGAAAAAGAGGCCAGGTGCGGTGGCTCACGCCTGTAATCCTAGCTCTCTGGGAGGACGAGGCGGGCGGATTGTTTGAGCTCAGGAGTTCAAGACTAGCCTGAGCAAGAGCGAGACCCCCCGTCTCTACTAAAATTAGAAAGAAATGAATTGGACAACTAAAAATATGTAGAAAAAATTAGCTGGGCATGGTGGCACTTGCCTGTAGTCCCAGCTACTCGGGAGGCTGAGGCAGAAGGATTGCTTAAACCCAGGAGTTTGAGGTTGCTGTGAGCTAGGCTGACGCCACGGCACTTTAGCCCGGACAACAGAGTGAGACTCTGTCTTATAAAAAAAAAAAGAGTGAAGGAGAAGGTGTCAGGTTGATCCATTCAGCAAGATCAGAAAGTATCTGGGGGAGGCATTCACACTTGGGGAAGGACAAGGGGAGAGAATCCTGGAACTGCACACTCTCCCTGCAGACACTGGGGCCCAAGCTGTGAAGGGAAACTCAACACCACCACAGACCTCTGGACTGATCACAGACCTGCCTGAAATCTGTGCAGAAACATTGTACTGCAGAGGCACAGCAGGGTCCTGGTGGCTTCTGTTCCTGGGTTGCTGCAGCTAATGCCATTCTGAGCTCTCAGGTCCAGAGTGCCTGGTCTATACAGGGCCGGATTTAGCTGCAGCTGCCTCCACAGTGCCCCAGCCAGGGTGAGGAGGCAACAGGGAGGGCAGATGCTCTTACATGTCCCATGACTGAGATCCTAGTACCCCTCCCCTCCATAGGGTATTTGAGCAGAGCAGGCATCACAGACACTACCTGAGAAGTACCACAGTGACTACCTTGGTGAGAGCTGGGTAAGGGAAGAGCCTTGGCCTCCTGGTGGCCTACCCCCACATTCTCAGCTCTGAGGTTCCCACACCGCCACCAGGCCATGCAGCCCGGTGCCTGAGGCTCCTGCACTGTCAACAGGACCTGCAACCCTGCCTCTTAGGCTACTGTGCTGCCACCAGGTCCGGCCCTGTGGCTCCACCACCAAGGCTTCCACTCAACATCTGGCAGGAACCACCCCTATTGTCCAATGCCTTGTAGCCCTGACATCCACAACTGCCTAGATAGCCTTGCCCAGCGGCCACTGCCACCACCCTGGAGAGACCTGAGCAGAGCAATCTCCTGGAAGACCAGCCTTCGTGGAGTGGGACTCACCCAGCCCTCCACCAGATCCTGGGGAACAACACATACTCTGCGTGGAGATCATCCAGCACCAGCTTGAAATGTGACAATCACAGGGGAATGGCACAACACATAACAGCTGCATTACAGGCTCTCAGTGCATCTGTCCCTCTCCTACTTAGCCAATTTTCCAGAATAGGTCACAAAAGCACCATCTAGTGACTGCTCCTTCATCTCACTAAGTAGGAGATTTCCTAGCAAAGAACTGGTATGTCATAAGGCTATCTCACCTGAGCTAAGAGAAGAGGTCTCGGATGAGAAGAAACCATCAAAGGAACACTCACAACATGGGGAAAAAAAAAAAAAGCTAGTTCAACAGCCCCAAAGAATCACAATAGATGTACAGTAATAGAACCCAATCAAAAGAACATTGTTGAAACATCAGAAATGGAATTCAGAATACGGATGGCAAATAAAATGAATGGGATTAAAAATAAAGTTGAAAGCCAACATAAAGAAGCCAAAAAAATATTTCAGGACATCAATGAAAAGAAAGGAAATGTAGCTAAAGAGCTAGATAACATAAGGAAGAATATAACAGATCTTAAAGAAATTAAAGAGTCATTTAGGGAACTTTAAAAATACAGCAGAAAGCTTCAACAACAGGCAAGAATACGCAGAAGAAAGAATTTGAGAGTTTGAAAACAAGGCTTTCTAACTAACGCAGCCATTCAAAGATGCAGAGAAAAAGGATAAAGTAGAATGAACTACCACTCGGAGAACTACAGGACTATGTAAAACAAGCCAATATATGAATCATATGTATCCCCAAGGGAGAAAAAGAAAAAGCAAAAAAATGTGGAAACCCTATTGAAGGGAATTACTGAGGAAAACTTCCCTAGTACTGCCAGAGATACAGATATCCAGATACAAGACAGTCACTGAACATCAGCAAGATTCAAAGCAAACAGGACATTTCCTAGACACATAGTCATCAAACTGGCCAATCTGGGGGATCTTATACCATACAGACTCTGTGAAAAAAGACCCTGTGGTCTTCATCTCATAGTGGCCATGGCAAGCATGCTTATTTGCCTATGCCTGCAGTTCCTTGATAACAGGTAATATCTGGGCTCTTCTTTCAAACTTGGACATAGAAGTCACTGTCAAAGCCAGGAAGCTGAGAACTGTGATGCCACCCTCTGTAGCAGTGCCACAGAGCTCCCTAGATGAACACGGCTATTCACCAGCTATTCACCTCCTGATCCTCTGAAAGAACCTATCAATTTTTAACCTTTCCCTGGTTTCAAAAGAAGTTCTCCAAACCAACTCTAGTCTATGTCTCTCCTTTCATATCTGCTGTTTCTGTTAACTCTTGACTTCTCTAATTTAACAACAACAACAAAAAAGAGGTTCTCTGAACCCACTGCAGAATCAGCTCTAGCCATATTTTGACGGTTAATGAGGGAAAACCACCTAGATATCCACCTACAGGTTGCACTGTCCACTAGCATCTAATCCTAAGGGAAGTCTGAAAAGACTTGAGACTATCTGGTATAACTTCTTCCTCAGAGCATGAACTGTTTTATAATACTCCCGATCAAAAAAAAAAATCCTCAGTTTTCTCTGTAAGGGACATTTCAAACAAGGCTTAATGAATCAGTCAGTATTATGGGATCCTCCTTTCTGTACTCACAGTGTAGAAAACTCTGCTATAATTCTTCAACACGAGAACCTCACTGTGTGCATTTGCCATGTTCCTAGAAAATAACACGCCTACCTATCGGCTGTTTAGCACTTGTTAACCAATTTAAAAAAGGAAAAGAAAAGAAAAAACAGGGCATAAGGCAAAGGAATGTCAAGTGAAAAGACAATTTCAGCACAAAAATATTCTGAGTAAAATTGCTAAGTGATTTTTTCTCTAGCAAAATCGAACCTTAAAACGCATTCTCAGTAACTCCCTAAGATGATGATGGAAATAGATGCTCTCCCTGGCTGTTGCTCTCTCTTACGTCTGCTTTCTCATGCTCAATCTTTCTTCTAGTACTTAAAGAATCATTTCCAAAAATGTCTCTCTGTTTCAGTATATTTTAGCAGAAGCACTTGTCACTTTTTTCCCTTTGGGGGCACATTGGAGTGCACACAATATCACCCATATAGATTATCTTATAAATGTGTACAGCTCTAGCAAAAAGTGAAGAAGAAAGTATTTACTGAGTGATATTAAGCTCCAACATGAGAAAGATTTTTCAACTAGAGGTCACAGGCCACGAAACTGGATCGGGGCTTGGTGAAGTAGATTCTGAGTTATAGTTTAATTTTTTTATTATTGAGAAAATGGTCATAAATTATTTTAGAATTATGCCATGGAAACCATTAAAAGTTATTTAATAAGTTAGAGATGATTATATTTAAATGTAACTTTTAAATTAAGCAATATTGTAAATATGCTATGGGAATTATTAATATTTAAAGGAGTTTCTTAGAAAGCTTTTTATAGTACAAAGAATCCATCTTTGATATAAATAAGTCCTCCCTATTTTAGTATATTGTATGTTTTGCTACTTCATATATCAGAATTTCATGACATGGTTCTCATTGGTGCAACTGAGTGCAGTGTGGGAAACAGGTTATCTAAAACTTGTAAGCTGCAGAGAAAGGGGAGGACTCCAGAACAAGTCTGTGTGTCTGAGAGCTTAGATAGGGCTCGTTGGGGCCATGAGTGTAGATGCCTACTAATGGCATCTCCTAATGGAATTTAGAAGTCACCTTGTTAGGGATGCAATTATTACTACAGGTTGACTGTCTCTTATCCAAAATACTTGGAACCAGAAGTGTTTCAAATTTCAGATTTTTTCAGATTTTGGAATATTTGCATTATACTTACCAGTTGAACATCCCAAATCCAAATATCCAAAATCCAAAATGCTCCAATGAGCATTTGTTTGAATGTTATGTCGGTACTCAAAAAGTTTTGGATTTTGGAGCACTTCAGATTTTAGATTTTAGATTTTGGATTCTCAACTATTACAAAAACAAAGATCAACCTCCCCCATTCTTAGTGCCTTCAGAGTTTCCTCCCTTTGTAAAGGTTTTCCTGGGAAAAGTCTCTAGAAGAATACAGCTGTTGCCCTGGTGCAATAAATTTATTTAAATACAATTTAAATTAAAAACATTTAATTTAAGTCAATACATATTTGTTTCCCTTACTACAGGCAAGGTATTCCACAGTGGAATTAGGACTCTGCAGTACATTAGACAGACACAGTAGCTGTCATCACAGTGGGGGAAAGAGAAAACAAAAAGAAAATCTTAAATAAGTTACAAAGATTTTGTTTGGACACATAAAGGTCTTAGAGTCATTGAGGGAACAAAAATGAATAAGACACAGTACATACCCTCAGTGTTCACAGTCCAGGGAGTGAGGCAGATAAGTAAACAGGTAATTACCGTATAGCACTGTGTTGTAATAGTGCTTAACTGCCTCATTGAAGCCTACAACTTCAATTAACTAAGCTAGCGGGCCAAGGACTCTTACTGTTGTAGAATGGAAATGACAATATATGATCTACAACTTCCTCAGTGCTGACATCCCACCAGCTCCTGAACAGCCTAAAAAGCATTTCCTCTTCCCTAAATGACCTGTCTCATATAGCATGTCGGTAGAAAAGCTTCTGTTGAGAGCAGTCAGGAAGCCGCTCAGGTTTTTTCTTGGTTTGTTTTGTGTTCTTTTTTTTTTTTCCAGTAGAGTCATTATTATGCCATTCCAAAGACAGAAAATAATAGATCCATTTCTTCTAATGGAGAGACAGTGTACAGTTTAAAGATGGTTTATTAGCTTCCAGCTTATGATACACAAGAACTATTTGGGTGTATAACTCACCTCACCGGTCCAGAGCCAGCCCCATAAACCTTAGCAGCACTTTTCCCCACCTTTTGACTAAACAGAAAGTTACTGTACAGTTACAGCCCTGTTATATATGATGTTAATAAATGTGCCACACTGACTGTCCACTCTTTTAAGTAACTCTGCTAACCTGGACACATTATCTGAGATTTATATTGCTGCATAAAGTCTGAGGGGAATGCAGGGAAATGGCTTTATAGATAGAATTAGACTGGCCATCTCTCTACATTTCAGACATGGCAGGAGGAGAGCTGTTCTGAAGCACTTGTAAAGGACAGGAGAGGGCAAAAATAACAAAGAAAGAATGATTTTGAGTAAAATTTCTGCAGTTTTGCCAATGCAGCTGATTCTGGATTAGGCTTTGGTTATAAAATTCCTTTCTTGTCTTGATGAAGAAAATTTAGCATATTAAACTCCTTTCCAAGTCCCCATACCTATTTTGAAATTCCAGATAGTAAACTGAAATCCAGTACTAAGTTGTTTAATAAATATTTGTTAAATGAATAAGTAACAACTAAACTGTAAAGTCCTGGAAATCTTTGCTCACTGCTCTATCTCTTTCACCCAGAGGAGTGCCCAGTACATAATAATATGCAATAATTATTTATTTTATGAATGAATGATATGAATAGCAATATCCATTACTATTAATTGGTACTGTCTAGATGCTAATCTAGCCCTGTATCTGATCCTGAAAGATGACAAAGTCAATACTTTATTGTCATTTCACAAGGAAAGAGTTCAAAATAAAAATAAGGTAGTTGATCTGGATGGATGTAAGTAATGAATAATTAAAATACAGAGAAACAGATACCCTGAGATTCAACAATGTGAATATTTGACTGTGAGATAGCTAGATGGAGTTGGCCTTACTTGAGCTTTAGGAGAAAAGTCAAGGACTCCAACTTCCAACGTGGAGCCACATCATGTAAATGCAAGTTAGTGATGTTAGACCATCTTTGAACTGTGTTCTCTCAACTGGAAGCCACTATTGGCTTTTTATCTTCCAAAAGAATAGCCTAAGTTTTATTATGCACCCCTGATACTTCTGCTTTCATGACATCATAATCTCCTCACCATCAACCAGTTTCCATATATCCCCAATATGATTTGGTTTTAATTATAATGCAATGGGGGAAAAAAGACCCATATGCACAGGATATTGACAAAAAAAAAAACTAGTCAAATATGGCTATCCAGGTTATCAATGCCTTTTACAGCAAGCAATGTATGACCAATGCTAACTCAAATTTAAAGCTTTTCATCTTATTCGCCTATATTTTTATTACTGTGGCCCACAAAATTAGTGTTTATAGTTTGCAAACATTTGTGACAAAGTCTATTTCTGCCACTCTCCTCAGCCTCAACAAATACCTATGTCCATTTCTAATGCCCTGACAGCCTTTTATTCTCACTTGACATGTTCCTCTTATTTCCATTCTTAATTTCAGGATACTTTCCCCAAAGTAGACCAAGTAGGAAAAGACTCAGCTCAAGTGTCTGACTTCATTGCAACCTTCAATATCTTCTGTTATGATACACTCTAGCATCTTGCATCACCCAGCATTTGCTGTATAACAAACCATCTCAAAATCTAGTGGCATAAAGCAAAAATTATTTAATTTCTTATGATTCTGTGTGTTGGCAATTTGGGCTGGGCTAAGCTGGGACCATTCATCTCTGCTCTGTCTAATGTCAGCTGGGCTCACTCAGGCATCTAAGAACCTTAGCTAAAAAGGTTGAGATGGCGAGACTGATTTTTGACAAAGCAAATGAAAATATACACTGAGGAAAGGATGCTCTATTCATAAATAGTGCTGGGACAACTGGAGAGCCACATGCAGAAGAATGAAATTATCTCTCACCATATACAAAAATAAGCTCAAGATAGATTACAGACTTAAATGTAAAACCTGAAACCATAAAAATTCTAGAAGAAAACACAGTTCTAGACATTGGCCTAGGCAAAGAATTTATGAGCAAGACCCCAACTAAATACAGTAACAATGAAAATATTAAATGAATAAATGGGACTTAATTAAACTAAAAGGTTTCTGCACATGAAAGTAATTAATCAACAAAGTAAATAGATAACCTGCAGAATGAGAGAAAATATTTACAAACTATACATCTGACAAAGGACTAATATCCAGAATCAACAAAGAACTCAAACAAATCAGCAAGAAGAAAACAACCCCATCGAAAAGTGGGCAAAAGACATGAACAGATTTTTTCCAAATAAGGTATACAAATGGACAATAAAGATATGAAAAAATGTTCAACATCACTAAATATCAGGGAAATACAAATGTAAACCACATTGAGATTAACCCTGTCAGAATGGCAATTATTATTAAGCCAAAAAATAACAGATATTGGTACAGATGCAGTGAAAAGGGAATGTGTATACACTGTTGGTAGGAATATAAACTAGTGCAACTGCTATGGAAAGCAGTATGAGGATTCCTTAGAGAACTAAAAGTGGCCCTACCATTCAATCAACCACCCCCACTACTGTTTATGTATCCAAAGCAAAATAAGTCACTATACCAAAAAGACACCTGCACCGAACACCTGCAGCATAATTCACAATTGCACAGATATGGAAGCAACCTAAGTACCCATGATAAATGGATAAAGAAAATGTGGTATATATAATGCGGTATACACAATGGTGTGTGTGTGTATGTGTGTATATACATACTTATGTCTATGTGTATATTTACATACACACACACACACACACACACACACACACACACACCCCTACCTTTGAGTGTCACTCAGCCATAAAAAGGAATGAAATAATGCCTTTTTCAGTCCTTGGATAGAACTGGAGACCACTATCCTACGTAAAGTATCTCAGGAATGGTAAAAAAAAATACATGTTCTCACTTATAAATGGAAGCCAAACCATGGGTATATATGGTCATAAAGTGGTGTAATGGACATTCAAACTAAAAAGGGGAAGAAGTGGGGAGGAGGAGGGATAAAAATACCTATCAGATTCAATGCACACTATTCTGATGATGAGCACATTAAAAGCTCTGACTTTGGCATTATGCAATTCATCCATGTAACAAAAACAATTGTACCCCTCAAACCTATCGGGGAAGAAACACCTAAACAATTGTACACTCCTGTTCACAGCAGCATTATTCATACCCAAAACAAAGAGACATCCCCAGTGTCCATCAACAGATAAATGGATAGCAAAATGTGGTATATACATAGAATGGAATATTATTCAGCTTTAAAAAGGAACAAAATTCTAGCATATGTTACTACATGGGTGAATCTTGAGGACAGTATGCTAAGTAAAATAAGCCAGTCACAAAAAGACAAATATTGTTTGATTCCAGTATATGAAGTCTTTAGAGTAGTCAAAATCATACAGACAGAAAGAATGGTGGTTACCAGGTGCTGGAGGAAGGAAGAATGGGGAGTTATCCCCTTTTTTTATTATTTCAGAATAATACGGGGTACGAATGTTTAGGTTACATATATTGCCTTTTCCCCACCTGAGGCAGAGCTACAAGCATGTGCATCCCCCAAATGGTGTGCACCGCATCCATTAGTTGTGAATATACCCATCCCCTCCTCTACCCTCCCATCTGCCCAAAACCCAGTGAATGTTACTACTGTATGTGCACATAAGTGTTAATCAATTTAAAACCAATTTGATGATGAGTACATGTGGAGCTTGTTTTTAAATTCTTGTGATACTTTGCTTAGCAGAATGGACTCCAGCTCTATCCAGGATAATACAAGAGGTGCTAAATCACCACCGTTTTTTGTGGCTAATACTCCATGGTATACATATACCACATTTTGTTAATCCACTCATGTATTGATGGGCACTTGGTTGTTTCCACATCTTTGCAATTGTGAATTGTGCTGCTATAAACATTCTAGTGCAGATGTCTTTTTTTATGCAATGTCTTTTTTCCTTTGGGTAGATGCCCAGTAATGGAATTACTGGATCAAATGATAATTCTACTTTTAGCTCTTTGAGGATTCTCCATATTGCTTTCCACAGAGGTGGTACTAATTTGCAGTCCCACCAGCAGTGTATGAGTGTTTCTATCTGTCTGCATTCACACCAACATTTATTGTTTGGGGACTCTTTGATAAAAGCCATTCTCACTGGAGTTAAGTGATAATCTCATTGTGGTTTTGGTTTGGATTTCCCTGATGATTAGAGATGTTGAGCATTTTTTCATATGTTTCTTAGCCATTAGCCTGTCTTCTTTTGAAAAGTTTCCGTTCGTGTCCTTTGGCCACTTTTTAATGGGGTTGTTTGATTTTTTCTTGCTGATTTTCCTGAGTTCTATATAGATTCTAGTTATCAGCCCTTTATTGGACGTGTAACATGTGAATATTTTCTCCCATTCTACAGATTGTCTGTTTGCTCTTGTGATAGTTTCTTTGGCTGTGCAGAAGCTTTTTAATTTGATCAGGTCCCATTTATTTACTTTTCTTGTTGCTGTGATTGCCTTTGGGGTCTTCTTCATAAATTCTTTCCCTAGGCTGATGTCTACAAGACTTTTTCCAACATATTCTTCCAGAATTCTTATAGTCTCATGCCTTAGGTTTAAGTCTGTTATCTATCCTGAGTTGATTTTTTTGAGCGGTGAGATATGCAGATCCTGATTCTTTAATGAGTATAGAGTTTCAGTTTTACAAAATGAAAAAAGTTTGTTTTAGAGATGGATAGTGGTGATGGTAGCACATTATGAATGTCGCTGAACTGTACAGTTAAAAATGGTGAAAACTGTGAATTTTATCTTACGTGTGTTTTACTACAATAAAAATGGAAGAAAAAGATCTAAAGTAATTTTTAATTTTTACTTAAATCATTAACATAATTGTTAACTTCAGAAAAAACCTAAGTAACTTGCATAAGTGTGAACTCTGACTTGAGCATTACAGAAGTGATCCATGTAACCAAAAACATTTGTACCCTCATAATACTTTGGAAAAAAAAAAGTCACCAGAGCCAGAATTTAAACTTAGATCTGCATGACTCTAAAATTTACATTGCTCTCCCAATAAGATGACAAAAACTGCCATTTCTTGAGTGCATACCTGTGTCATAATGCTCCCTCTTTATGACAGCACTACAAGGGGGTGTGATTAGCCCCATTTTACGGACAAAGAACTGAAATAAGTGCTATGAAATAATTTGACAAATTCTATTTGACTAGTGAATGGCAGAGATAAGACCAAAGGTCAGGTATCCCAGACTTCAAAGCTTAAGTCCCTGGAAGAAAGTACATTTGCAATGAAGAAATCTGAAAGACACCACCTTGTCAAATGTCAAAATTAATATCACCAATAACAAGGCAAATGGACCTTGTTAGTCTTCTGATGTCAGACACAGAGGAGATAATGTCACTCATGGAGTACTCCAGGCAAAACTGTTAAACCACAATTCACTCATAAGAAAACAATTAGACACACTCAAATCGAAAGACATTTTGCCAACAACCAGCACTGGCTGTTCAAAAAGTCATAATTATCATGAAAGATAATAAAATATTGGGGAACTGCTTTTTATTGAAGGAAATTAAAGAGCCTCGAATAGTAAATACCATGTGTGACCCTTGATTGGATCTTGGATCAGAGAGAAAATACATAAGACAATATTGACAAAATTGAAGAAATTTTAATATAGATTTTGTATTAGAAATAGTTTAATATCACTGGTGAATTTCCTGAGTGTGCTCACTGTATTACGATTATGTAAGAGAATTCTTTGTCCTTGGGAAATTGTTGCTGAAGCCTTCACGGACAAAGTGTCAAGATGTTGGTAACTTACTCTCAAATGGTTCAGCACACACACAAGTAATTAATTGTATAATGTATGTGTGTATTGTATGTGGAGAGACAGAGAGAGACACAGAATGGAAGAGGAAGGAAGGCGGGACAAAAGACAGATGATAACAATTGGTGAATCTAGTTTAAGGGCTTGTGGTATGTACTAATCTAAATTTCCTGTGCCCACAGCTGCTCTTACTACATTACTAGTTATGTGTTTAAATACAGAAAATTCTAGTCCACTCTACTTGCTCTCCTCATAGGACCTCCTCTGCTCTCAAACACAAACACAGGTTTTGTGTATTTCTGAAACTGAGGGATGTACCTTTGGATATCAGGTGTCCAGTCAGCCATCAAAGGACTTCAGTTCATGTCCTACAGGAAACTTGGACACTTTGAGGAGGTTAAAGTTTCCATTCAACTTGTCATACCATACTATTTCAAAGTCTTTAAGTACAACAGCCCCTCTTTCCACGAGCAATTTCCCAAAGGCTTCCGTGTTTAGAACATACACAGACAGGCTGCAATAAGTGCCCATCAGTCTTCAAACCTGAAATGCCCCCCAAAATGAGTTACAGTGAAAAACACGTACTACCTGAAATGAAAAATAGCAAAATACATCAAGAGTTCAAAAGGCAAGAGTTGAACAAGGTGATCCCATTTCATGCTACATTAATATGTCACTCTAATTTTATATAGGAATGAGCCTTCAGATTTCCCATCCAGAATTCTGAAATATGTAGGTATCCAAGAAAGTAAATCTATTTTATAAATGGGGATGGGGGGAAGATTATGACTGCAGTTTAGGAACTTGCACAGAGTTTTGGGGCCACTGAATGAAAAGGTAGGGGAGAGAGAGACAGAGATCCTATTATACATCTCAATAGACAGAAAAAGATATAGGGGAAGGAGAGTCATGAACAGAGATTATTACTCCGCTTGTTATAAATGCCCTGGTACACATCATTTATTTTATATGTATATATATAATTTATTTTTTTTTTTTTTGGTAGAGACAGGGTCTCACTCTGTCACTCAGGCTGGAGTGCAGTGGTGTGATCACAGCGCACCACAGTCTTATACTTCTGGATTCAGGCAATCCTCTCACCTCAGCCTCCTCAGTAATTGGGACTACTATTTTTTTAGATATAGGTTCTTGATACATTGCCCAGCTGGTCCCTAAGTCTCATTTTGTTGCTCGATCATCACATACTAACATTGCATGCCACTCGATGATAGAAAAGAGGCTTTCTCACAACCTTCGATCCCAACCTTGTGTTTGCCATGAAATACAATCTTAAAAGGGATTCTCCCACTACCAGGTTTTTAGAAATACAGCTCTCTCTGGACAAGAAGAAATAGAGAATTTAACTTAAATAACATAGCTGGAAGGACTTAGTTAAACATGACTCAGTCAGTCACATGTTGCCATTCAAGGCAAATCTATACTGTTTAGATCACCCTAGTCTTTCACACAGGCATGAAAATCAATTATTCATCCATTGATTTCTACTGTTATCTCCTAGAAAACACAGGATGTGACTTTCAATCATCATCATCATCATCGGCAACACCACCATGGGCCAGCAGCTCTGATATTCTTCCATTGGATAGATTTAATGAAATAGTAAAGCATACTGATGTTTCTTTCAACCATCAATTTTTCTAGCAATTGAATTTCACCCTTTTTCTATCTTCCCACTTCTTCCAATTGTTAAGGTCATTTTCAATTTCAATCCTGTTTCCAAGGCATTAGCCAACACATCCAACTTGTTGTCAATGGGATATTTAATAAGCATGCTTATTTCACTATCCAAGGCCTTAATGAAATTTCTTAAGCACCACAATAGAACTTCTCTCAATGTGTCTTCTCTCCCTACTTTCATGTCGCAATAGCCCGTTAACAAATACTCTCAATTTGAGCCAGCTGTGTACTTAACAGTAAAATGAGCTAAATCCTATTTTTTGTAGTTTCTTGATGAATATGACAAGTAGGATTGAATTTTAAGAGCTTCTAGAGGCATAATGAAGGGTTGAGACACATCCATTTGCCCTTATCTGACAACGAACAGCAACTCTATCAGACACTATACCTAATCTTTGAGATTTGTTCTATTATTTCCAAAGTCCTTGAATCTTCAGGAGTTTCCTAAGTCATCAATCCTAACATGTTAAAAGCAGTATGAGTTTGGAGACAAACACACCCAGAGCTAAATCCTATCTCTGATATTATGTGGAACATTTGAGGGAAAAAAAGAAAAGAGAAGCTTTTCTTTTTTGTTTTCCCCTGAGACTCAGTGTCCTCATCTATACAACAGACAAAATCCATCTCAGCTTTTAACATTGTTTCAAGGACTAGCAAAGTGCCTTTACCAGAGTATAAATTCAGTAACAAGCTGGTCTTCTTCCTTTTTTGTATCATTTGAAAGATTGGGTCTACATTTTAAAATCTCACTGCAGTCAGGTGGTAACTTTAGGTGCCTGCATAATAAATATGTGTGAAGTGAGATGCATAACTATCCATTCCACTGAATTTCATGCATGTAACCCCTTTTTGATTTCTTACACCCTGAAGTGGGGCGTGAGGGCAGTGCAGGACAGTGGTTCAGGCATGTCTTGGAGTCAACCAGAGTCGACCTGTCCATGCCATTTGTTAATTATGGGCCCCAGAAAATTTTCTCAAGTGCGTTAACCCTGCTTTCTCTTTTTAAAGATTTAAGTACCTAGTTCACAGCTTTCTTTTAAGGATTATGCAAGATTTGGAGCACTTGGCATAGACTTTGCTGCAAGGTAGGATTCAACAAATGATTGCTACATCATGATACTGTTATACTGCCGAAATCTTACCCACGAGTAATGAATTCTCTGCTAGAATTCTTTCCACTTCCCAGCTTCTCTCTGATTAAATAGTACACTCCTTGCAAATGTGGGCCAGGCCTATTTTACTCAATTTTAAAAATCCTCATCCTAGAATAGTGCCTGCCACATAGTAAATGTTCAATTAAAAATTGTTGTTTAAATGATGAATGAATGCACACCTCTTTGATTCCATGCCAATAAAGTCTGAATAAGACCCTGGGTATCTTTTCATTGATCCTACCTACCTTATTAACATGACCACCACCTCAGCCTACTTGATTAGGGCTTTCTCACTTTCTAAAGTACATCAGAATTCAGTATAAAAAGATTTGGAAGCTACTTCTCTAAACTGCAACAGCATGATTTATTTTCTGAAAAATCTGTGAATTCTTACACCAAAAAAGGGTTTATTATTCAAATACAGGTAAAAACAATTCTAAAATTATTTTATTATGGTCCCATAGAGCCATGGTTCTCAAACCCTCATCCGAATTCTTCAACTGGCAGAAGAGCACTGGCTGTCCCTGAAGGATCCAAGAGCATAGATAATACATTCCCTCCCACATATACCAAATGCCTTTAACTATCATATTTTATCCCAAGGACAAAATCAGATGCACAAGGGTGCAGCTGTGAGAATACTTATCATGGTTTTCATAATCATGAAAAATAAAAACAATTTAAGCGTATATATAAACATAGTAACTACATAAATTATAGTTGATCCAATCATGAAATTCTGCACAGTCATTGAAAACCATAGTATCTAATATTTAACCATATGACAATATTTTCAAAATATATTGTCAAATCAAAAGAGCTGGTTAGGCTGGGCACGGTAGCTTACACTTGTAATCCTAGCACTTTGAGAGGCTGAAGTGGGAGGATTGCTTAAGGCCAAGAGTTTGAGACCAGCGTGAGCAATTTTTCTATAAAAAATAGAAAAATTAGCCAGTTGTGGTGATGCACTCCTTGTAGTCCCAGCTACTCAGAAGGCTGAGGCAGGAGGATTGCTGGAGCCCAGGAGTTTTGAGGTTGCAGTGAGCTATGATGATGCCACTACACTCTAGCCCAGGTGACAGAGTGAGATCCTATCTCAAAATAAATAAATAAATAAAATCTGGTTACAACTTCTAATTAATCACTACTAAAATGACAATAAAGTGCATTTTAAATCAAATACCCACAGAGGCAAAGATAACAGGAAAGGATACAAAACTGTGGAAGATGGAAAGCAAATGGACATGTGGTTAACTCTCTTGTAACCCAAATGAATCTAAAATTCAACCCTACAAGAAAGCATCTGCTACAAAAGCCCAGAAATGTTCAAAAATTGTAAAAGCCACATAACTCTGAAAGAAGAGGTATATATAGTTTAGAAAGCAACATTGTTTCAATGTCCTTACAAAAAAAAAAAAGTCACCCTCAAACCCCACCAGAAAGGTTTTATTCTTCTACCACTCCTGCAGAAACCTAGTAATTTACCTGTGGAGAGGCTGATTCAAATATGCTGGATTTGGGTTCCCAGGGCATGAATGAGGTTAGAGTACAATATTCAAAATGTGGATTAAGTGCAATTTTACATACTGAATCATGAGGTCCCCCAATCCCCTTTGTTCACTAACCTTCAAAAATGCTGAAGTCTCAACTTCTTTCCATCTTGGTCTTAAGGCTTCACTCAGCATTAGTTTCTTTAAAATTCTTTTGCTAGGCAAATTTCAAGTTTAAACAAAATCTCAGAGGGAATGTTTAACCTACTAAAGAAAATAAGTGTTTTAATCATTTAACAAAACTATTTACAAACAACTTTTATAAGCTTTATAAAGGTTTATAGCTTTGTTAGTGCTGATTCTTCATAAAGTCTACCTGGAAATACTATACTTGATATTAATTTTTTAATTATATATTGAAGTTGCAAAATAGCATTTCTCAGAATGCAGCACATAATTCACACTTTTCATTAAACCTCATTTGTCTTTTCCCAGTTGGTTTGTATTAAAGTCATTACATTAGGAGAATCTACCTTAGTGGTTCTCATTCTGGGAATGGTGAGGGAGGAAGCACCCAACTCCCACCCCAAACTTCTCCCAACTCCTAACCAAGGTGTGAATCAGGAACCCAAGGAGGCCTTTTTAAATTATACATAGACAGCACTACCTCAAAAAACTGTGGGCCCTCCAACTACCTCCTCATAGAGAATCATACACATCCTTACATGGATGTAGTGGCATCAAAGTAGGGAGGAGCAGAATGTAGGGTAAGAGCAATTCTATCAAATTTAGTATTAAACAGCACTTTTGACTTCTAAGGCCCTTTTCTATTTGATAATTTCCATACAGTAATTCTCCAATGGAAATAGTGCCTGTTCTCCTCTATGGGAATTGGCACATGACCCTGGATGGGCCAATCATTGTCCTGGTGCAGTGGGCAGGCATGGGACCTGGCCAAAGTGCTTCCTTGGGATTTTTCAAAGTGAAGCTAGGATGGACGTACCTTTTCCAATTTGGTCATTAAATTATATGTATATGAGAACAAATCTTCCAGAGAACATGCTCTCTGCTCCAGGGATAAGTCAGGCTAAGAAAATAAAGCTGGTCCAAAGAGAAAAATGGAGACTAAGTAAGAAAAGAGAGAATCCTGATGGTATTTATGTTTTTTATTACAGGTAAGCCTAAGAATTTCCCTTTTGTCTTAAACTAGTTTTGAGTTGGATTGGATTGGATTTTGCTATTTCCAAACAAGAGAGTCTTGCTAATGCCAATTCCATTTTAAATTTTAAACCCTGGGATGATAAAAACCAGATTGGAAAGACATTATCTATGGAATATACTACCTGGATAGTAGTGGTGGTAGTGATAATGATGAAGATGATAATAATAGTCAACCTCCATTTAATGCTCAGTATGTTCCAGCCACTGCCTTAGCACAATTATAGTACTCATGACACAGGTACTATAATATTATCTCCATTTTATGTTTGCGGAAACTTAGACACATAGGTGTGAGGTCACTTGCCCAAGATTACGTAGCTAAAAAGTCACACATCCAGGATTTGAACCTAAGTACTCTGGCTCCAGAGCCGGACTCTAAATCACCACAACAGTCTTCTTCATCATGACAGGTCATTTAGCTTATATCCTCTAAATTAAAGTACAGAAACAAAAATTGCTCTCAACTTTGAGAATGCTTGACGTTCTGAACATTCCAACTGCTTTGACATTTCAGATCTTAGTAAAGGAAATCTCACTTCACTACCAGGATTTACATGTGAATTTCTTGGAAAATACCCTAGGGAAATGGCTCCATTTGTAAGTGAATGGAATATGATAAATGATGACAGCCTAATGGGAAGCATCTTACAGAGGATGAAAACCCTGCACTATTTCTGCTTGACTTGTGGTTTGACCTACAGCCAATCACACCACCTTTGACCTCTCTGGGCTGTTTATTTCTGATATAACAAATGGTAATTTTCAATGTTCCTTCAAGACAGAAAGAGGGCATTTTTAAGGTGATGCATAATATTCCTCATGTTTCTTCGATGATATTAACTAGACAAATTTAAAACAAGTTTGTAATCTTGCTACAATAATATTAGCTCAAATCTATTAAGTGCTTTCCACATGCCAGCCCTCTGAAAAATGTATGCATTAGCTTGTTTAAGCCTCACAGCAACCTTAAATTGCATATACTACTATTATTTGCATCTAACATAGGAGGAACAAGGTTTGAATGGGCATTTACATAGTGTGATGGTTTATTTTATGTGATGATTTGGCTAGGCTGCAGTGCCCAGATGTTTGGTCAAACACCAGTCTAGATGTGAAGATATTTTTTAGATCTTAACATTTAAATCAGCAGACTGTAAGTAAAATAGATTACCTTCCATTATGTGGGTGGGCCTCATGCAATCAGTTGAAGGCTTTAAGAGATAAAAGACTGAGATCCCCTGGGGAAAAATCAATTCTGTCTCCAAACTGAATTAGGCCAACATTACCCTTCAATATCCTTTCAGGACAAAAAACTCTCAACAAATTAGGTATAGAAGACATGTACCTCAACACAATAAAGGCCATATATGACAAAACCACAGCTAATGTTATTCTCAACAGTTAAAAAAAGTTAAAGCTTTTTCTCTAAGATCAAGAATTAGACAAAGATGCCCACTTTTACCACTTCTATTCAGTATAGTACTGAAAGTCCTAGCCAGAGAAGTTAGGCAAGAGAAAAAAAATAAAAGGCATCCAAATTGGAAAGGAAGAAGTTAAATTTTCCCTATTTGAAGATGACATAATCTTAAATATAGATAACCTTAAAGACTACACTAAAAAACTGTGAGAATTAATAAATGAATTCAACAATGCTGCAGGATTAAAAGTCAACATATGAAAATCAGTAGAGTTTCTATACACTAACAATGAACTATCCAAAAAAAAAAGAAATCAAGAAAACAATCCCATTTATAATAGCTACAAAAAAAAAAACCTTAGAAATAAATTTAATGAAGGAGGTGAAAGACCCATACACTGAAAACTACAAAACATTGATGACAGAAATTGAAGAGGACACAAATAAATGGAAATGTATCCCATGGATTGGAAGAATTAATATTGTTAAAAAATTCCATATTCCCCAAAGTAGACTACAGATTCAATGTAATCCCCATCAAAATTCAAATGACATTTTTTACAGAAATTTTAAAAATCTTAAAATTCATATAGAACCACAAAATATCCTGAATAGCCAAAACCATCTTGAGCAAAATAAAACAAAGCTGGAGAAAAAAATTAAAAAAAGAAAAATGAAGAGACTCCTGTCTTTCAAAATATATAAAAATCAACTCAAAATGGATTAAAGATTTGAATGTAATACTGAAACTATAAAACTACTAGAAGAAAACATATGGAAAACACTTCATGACATTGGTCTAGGCAAGGACTTTTTTTAGCTAAGACTCCAAAAGCACAGGCAACAAAAGCAAAAATAGACAAATGAGATTACATCAAACTAAAAATCTTCTACACAGCCTAGAACACAATCAACAGAATGAAGAAACAACTTAAAGAATGGAAGAAAATACTTGCAAACCATACATCTGAAAATGATCTTATATCAAAAATATATAAGAAACTCAAAAACTCAATAGTAAGAAAACAAATAACTGAATTAAAATATAGGAAACAAATCTAAATAGACATTTCTCAAAAGAAGACAAATGGAAAAAATGCTCACAATCATCAATTATCAAAGAAATACAAATTAAATCCACAATGAAATATCACCTCACATGTGTTAAAATGGCTGTTATCAAAAAGAGGAAAGAAAACAAGTGCTGGTGAGGATGTAGAGAAAAGGGAACTCTTGATCATTATTGGTATTCCCAACATTAGTACATTATTAGTAAATTAGTACTAATGTTAATATTCCCAATATTAGTAAATTAGAACAGCCATTATGGAAAACAGTATGGAAGTTCCTCCAAAAATTAAAAATAGAACTAATATACCATATTACCCAGCAATTGGATATTTATCCAAAGTAAATGAAATCAGTATATTGGAAAGATATCTGCACTTTCATGTTCACTGTAGCATTAGTCACAATAGCAAAGATACGGAATCAGCAGAAGTGCCCCTCAGCAGATGAATGGATAAAGAAAATGTATATATGCATGCAAACAATGAAATACTATTTAGCTGTAAAAGAGAAGGAAATTCTGTTGTGACAAGATGAATGAACTTGTCACATAAAGACATTATGTTAAGTGACATGAGCCATACACAGAAAGACAAATACTGCACAACCTCATTTATATGTAGAATCTAAAAAAAATTAACTCACAGAAGTAAAGAGTAGAACGGTGGTTACCAGGGGGTAGGGTAGGGGGGTTAGGGAGATGTCAATCAAAGAATATAGAATTCCAGTTAGGAGTTATAAGTTCAAGATATCTATTGTACAACATGGTAGCTATAGTTAATAACAAAGTATTGCATTCTTTTTTTTTAACAAGAGTAAAAGTTATATATTTTATTTATTTCTCTTTTTTTTGGCATTGTAAAAATCAGCTGTTTTAATGTTTCCTTTCAAATTACTGTCAATATATTATCTAATTTTCATATAGTTACAATCTTAGCATAGACATGACATTACAATTAGTTTTTTGCTGCTAATGTTACATAAGCCTTTCTAGGGAGTACAGGTGTTTTTTGATGCATGGATGAATTATATAGGGGTGGAGCAAGGGCTTTTAGTGTACCCATCGCCCAAATAGTGTACATTGTATCCAACAGGTAATTTTTGATGAGCCCCCTCCCAACCTCCCCACCTCCATTCCATGGTGTATATATACCACATTTTCTTTATAGATTTTAAGTATTCTCACTACACAAAAATGATAAATATGTCAGGTAATGCATATGTTAGTTAGCTTAATTTAGCCACTCCACAATGTATACATGTTTCAAAACATTTTGAACATGATAAATATATATAATGTTTGTCAATTAAAAATTATGCTGACATACACATTTTAAACGAATTATAACTTTTTTTAATGTCTTTGGATCTTGGCCCTCAACCCCATGTGATTCATCATCATTTGATGTTAAATTGTACTGTCTGAAGCTATTCAGCTTGCCATACCCTCTTCCCTATACAGACAGTTAGTAATACTGCCCTAGCATTTCAGGGCTACTATAAAATTCAACTGTGGGCACATGCCTTTTGTGGTGAGAGAAGGAGCAGGTATAATAGAAAATAGAGTAGCAAAGAAGAAAGAGTAGCCTTTGAAATCAGACAGATCTGTGTTCAAATCCTGACTATCACAGACTTTTTAAGTTTGAGTAAACTGTTGTCTCTGAGCCTTATTTTTCCTACCTGTCAGATAGGAATAGGTGTGCCCATCTTGAAGTATTGTTTTGAAGGTCAAGGAAGCATACAAAATAAAAGCACAATGAAGGCATTCAAGAAGTCATAGCTCTTATCATTAGCAGCACCTCCACCTTAGAATTTAAAGCCTAATGTCTCTTTCCTAAGCTCACGTATAATCAGACTGTTGTTACTTCACCATACTTCATTGACATTTCTGTGATATGGGGTGAAGGCTAAAAGTCCCCAATTATTCCATCTTATATATTTGACTTGGCAGCATGTCACATAGAGTACTTTAAAAAAAAAAACCCTGAGCTCCCTTTAGAGACCACAATAAAATAGGGTTAAGGGTGGAACCAGAAAATCAATTTAGTTTCCATCTAGGAAGACTTTTTGCTATAATGTTTCTTGAACAACATAATGGCTTTGTGGAGCTGATGACAGAGGGCAACAGAAAAATAGCCCAGCGTTGATGCAAGCTTGTCTGTCCCAGCTAAGCTGGCATTGCAAGGATGTTAGTTTCCTTAGCACTAGGTGCGACACTTGCAGAAAAGGTACCAATGGGCAAAACTCAGCATCTATGTCCTGAGCATCTATGTGCCAAGCTCTCGGTTATGTATCCTGCCTGCTGTATATACTTTAATTCTGTAAATAAAGTTTGTGTTCTTTTTCTCAAGATAAAATTAATTCTTGTTCTTATAAAATGGCTGGAAAAATCAAAAAGTATACGAAAGAAAAAAATGCAATTTGTAGTCTCAGAAATCAAAGATAGCTTTTGTCAACATTTTGATAATTTTTTCTAGTTTTTAATCAATTAATTTTAGCATTAGTGAAACTGTGATTATATATTACATTATATACTCAATCATTTAACACTCTAAATCAGAAGTTGGCAAACTATAGCCTGCAGGCCAAATCTGGACCACTCCCTATTCTTATAAATAAAATGTTATTGGTACACAGGCATGCTCATTCATTTACATATTGTCTATGGTTGCTTTCTCACCACAGTGGCAGAGTGAGTAACTGACACAGGAGACTGTATGGTCTGCAAAGCCTGAAATGCTTACTGTCAAGCCCTTTACAGAAAAATCTTTCCAATCTCTGTCCTGGGCAAATGCCACTAAACATGCTGACTGCCAAGGTGCACCGGGATTCCGACCTCCACCCCATGCTTTATATGCCTAAATCTTAACCACCTTTCAAGGCCCAATACAATCACCATCGTGTCAGCGAAACTTCCCTTTATATTCCCTACTGAAAGTCAACTCTTCCTCTTTTAAACTTCCACAGATCTTGATCCCTATTTTTCTCAACACCTTATCCCTTTCTACCATTTTTAAGATATATGCATTTCTATAAAGTATCATTTCTCACCTATGAGACTGTCTTTATTTCCTACATTACTGAGCTCAGTGTCTAGCACTTGAACACATAACTCAGTATCTATTTTCTGAACAAAAGTATTAAGGTACAGTCCCCACCCTCCAAGACTGTACAGTCTAGTTAGGAAAAATAGCATCGACCTTAATAAAACAAGTAAGTATGGTTTCCATACAAGAATTGTTAAGAGAAGGAAGCTGTGGGTTGGAGTGGTACAATCAGGAAAGGCTTCTTAAAAGAACAGGGAATGATTTAGGCTTTAAAGAGTGATTTTGACATGTGCAGAGAAAGAACAGGTGGAAGACAATGACAAAGACAGGGGAGTGGAAAGTGCACAGCTTTGTCTAACACAGTGAAGAATGATCTCAACAGAATGAAGGGTGAGCTCACGCAGGAGAGGGAAACAGTACAGAAAGACTGAGTACAGCCAGAAAAATGAAGGACCTTGAAAACCAGCAATACAATTACTAAAAAGGAACCTGGGCTGGGTTCCCAAAACAGCAATGACCAATCAGCCTATGCCTTAGTCGACAGCCTGTTTAGAATTCTATGGCAGAACATCGTCAGTTCACTTCTGCACTAGCCTGCATCTTAATGAGAATCATTTGTAAAATATTTGAATGAGGCTGGTCCCCAGCTCCAAAACGCATGGGAAGGTGAATACAAACACACTCGCCCTGTAGTTTCCCAAAGGACTTTGTACATACTCTTCTTCACAGCACAAATCGTGTGCTGTTGTAATTGTCTCTGTTTACATGTTCATATACCCTGCTAAACATGAACTTCTGTCTTAGTCATGGATTGGTTGATTGTAAGAGAAAAAAGCCCACTTGAGCTAGCTTAAGTAAAGAGAGACTTATTTTAAGGTTAAAGAAGTATCCTATAGACCACAAGTGGGGGGAGTACAGCCAGTCCTCACTGGACTGGGAAGTCTTCAGTCTTTCTTCCTAAAGCCTTCTAGGTTTTCATATCTGCCAAGTGCTGTACCTCTCCTCCTCCCTTTCCACTGAAGCTCAGCTTCCTTCTCAAGACAAACCATATTTCTGAATTCTAGAATTCACATTTTCCTAGAGTCAGTATCTCTGTATCTTGTAAGTTGTATAACTTCCAGTGACATATGATGCAAGTGAGAAAAATGACTTGGGACTATGAGTTTACTCAAGGAGAAAAGCACAGCACTGACCTTGAGAATAGTGTCTCTACATGGGAAGAAAATTTGGGGCACCATGGTGGGACTTCTTTTTTAAGAACTGCTCCAAAACCAATACTTTCAATGGCACAAAGGATGATACAGGAGGGGAAAAAAAAGTGATTCCAAAGAGATGGACCTTGAGCAAGAAGTTTTAAGAACATCTTAACAGTTCATTGTACTTACATTATCCTATTTATGAGAAATAGGAAAATACAAAAACATGATATATGAGAAAAAAACTATGATGAAGATAGTCTAAAAGAACTCTTTCAATAGGCATAAAGTAAAAATTCTAAATGACAAAAAAGCATTATGCCATAGAGAAAGTAGCAGATTTTATCTTTCTGAGTGATAGACTTACAACTGATGATGTCTTTTATTTAATGAAGTACCATTATTTTCTGCTTCCTTATGACTTCAGGTTATAGAGAGCTTTGGGTTGTCAGGTCTTCAAGCTACAACTCTAAATGACATTAAAATGCATGCCCAATTCTGTCTGATTGTGTCAATCTCTATGTTTTGTTTTCAGAGTACCAGGAGAGAGAGCCTACTTGTCCCAACATCAGTCAGATGTCTACTGCAACTGAATAATCTACAGGGAAAGTAAACAGGGTTCTAGTATGGTGTATGGGGCAGATGGTATACAGAGTTAAGATCATAACTCTTTTTGATATCCATCTCCATAGAGCAATCCAACACTGAACCGAATTAGTGTTTGTTGAAAGAATTTTATTGCAATAAGCTCTACAACTTGATGAGTGTCGAGTTGGCATTTAAAAGTAAAAGAGTAAAAACAACTAGTAAGTGGGGGTGGCTTTCAAGGAGTAGAGAAGTCTGCTTTCAGCTTAAAATATATTATTTTCACAACTAAAGAGAGGGTGTTTTCTAAAACCATGTCTACCACAATTACAGAACATATTCAACATTTGGGGGAAAATTTTCCTTAGCATTTCCTGTGTTATATACGCCTATACAGTAGCTATATGGGGTCTTAGCAAATGGGAATATATCAAAATCACCTGTAGAGCTTGTTACAAAGAGTTGCAGAGGGCCAATCCCCAAGTGAATTAATCACTGGAGGTGGGGCCAGAGAAATAGTATTTTTAAAACTCCCTGTTTCTCATGTGCTCTCCTGGTTAATAACCAATGACTTAAGACATAACAGTATAAATATAACTCATACTGGCAAGTTAAAAAGTCTCTGGGGCAAACTTTAGAGTAATTGCACACAGAGACTGAGACTTCTGGGTAAGTAGTTCATTTTTTTTCTGACATTAGAACCAGCAGGATAGACTAGAAGAGAACTTAGGAGGACAAGGTGGAGACACAGTCAGGATACCCAAAGAAGAGTAAAGGAGCAAATCTGGACCAGAAGCAAATGTGATATACCACAATGCCCCAAGTGATGGAGAGGTTACATACCAGACCAGGCTCTTCTTTTACTGGTGGTATCATTATCATCATTATTATTATTATTATTATTATTGGCTGAATGGCTAATATCTCCTTTTGCAAATTATCTTTTAACAGACCTCCTGTAGACTTTTTCATATTCAGTTCTCAACTCATTTTTTGGTTTTCTTTAATAGAGCCCTGAGTTTAAATAACCATTGTGTCAAATATTACTTGTTGATTCTCCGTAATATCCTCTCCCCTATACCATAGAGGCTGAAAGCTTGGAAACCACATTGCTCAGAATCCCTTGCAAGCGCAGTTCCAGTAAGATTCAGCCAGTAAGAGAATCTCCTGTGAGAACCAAAAAAGAAAAGAGAAGGTGGAGCCAGGATTCTGGCAGTAGATGCAGGCAGTCCCGGGAGCTGGCATATGTCAGACACGGGTTTTGCTGGAGGCTTCCAGTGCTCCTCCTGAGCATCACCCACTTACCCACAATTTTTGCACTTTAGGACTCCTGAAAGCCAGGAATGGCCTTGCTGCCCTTTGCTCCCTAGGCTTTTTAATAGTAGCATAACTTTCTTACCCTCTTTATTAAATAGTTTCCTATTCAAAATATCTAGTGTGGCTTCTGTCGTCCTGACTGAACTCTGAATAGCACATCTTCTTAAATGGTGGTTTCCAAACTTTAGTGTACATAAAAATAACTTGGAGAGCTAGGTAAAGATTGACTGGGCAGTTTTGGAATAAACCCAGAAAACTGTGTTTTTATAAGCATTCCAGGTGACTCTGACGCAGGGACCTGGGTCCACACTGAGAAACGCTGCTTTGATATATAGGTGAAGATCCCTGAGCCCCATGGACTGAGCCAGTCATATTGAAGACTATTTTGATGCCCAGTTCAGTCACTGCAGGTAAGCAGCACCGTTTGCTACCAGTGGCCCAAACTAAGTTTATTCCTGTATGGACGTGTGCTCATCACATTCTTCCAATTGCTCACTCACCAGAAACATTCTGTCTCTGGGAAATTACTTATTTATGAGGTGCAACAGAGTTCAAAGAGGAAAGAGGGAAGGGTTTGACTTGAGATCAAATCCTGGCTCTGTCATTTACTGATGCATGACATTAACCAGACCACTTAATCTGTCTGAGCTTCGATTTACTTATCTGTAAATGTCTACCTCACAGAGCTGATCAATCACACACATAACAGTATTAATGTCTACCTTTCCCACTTCCACCCTGAAGTTCATAAAGGCAGGAACTATATCTGATATATTCGTTGTTTTATCATCACTCAACCTTTGTTCAACAAATAATTACCGAACACCTGATAAGTGTCAGGCTCTACAGTGGTTCTAAACAAGGACACAAGAGCTTAATCTAACGTTTAGAAGAGTCACCACTTACAAAATTTTGTTCAGCTGCCACAGCAACAGCTAAGGCAAGTGTCTTGCTTGTAAATGGCAGGTATGTGAGCAAGTCATAAAGGGCAAAAACAGTAGGTTAAAAGTAATACTTCATACAATAATAGCAGCAGCCTATCACAGCACAGAAATAGAAGTGTGATGAGAAAGAACTAGTTAAATCCTTACATTTGAGTTGGTCCAACTGGTCTTTTACTGCTCAGTAGCAGCTTCACAGGGAACATGGCCCTTGGAACAAGACTGGCAGAAAATGATCCCATTGCCACTCAATGGCAGGGAGCTTTTTTAATTTAGAGTTTTTATTTCTCATTTTCTATCTTGTGAAATGCTTCCCACATCAGATCAGACTTTCAGTACCTGTGGGGAAGAACTCTGGACACCCATTAGCTTCCCCACATGAAATGCAGCAGCTGTTCACACCCTTTGTGGTCCTCTGAGTGAATGGCTGTTGGACGTGGTAACAGACTATCACTCCTGGGCATCTGATCTGACCTGAGCCCCGCTGATGCAGGAGGACAGAAGACACCCCACATTGATTGAAAGAAACCTTTGTTTTCTCCACAGCACTTTGCAAGTGTGAGCAGACACCAAAGGAGAGGGCAGAGAGCTTCTATTATATCTTCACACACTTAAAGTGACCAGGCCAGACCTTGGGAAATATCTGAGCATAATTCACCTCCAACAACCCAGGGATCCCTTCACCCACTGTCATGCAATCAATTGCAATATGCTTTCCCAGCACACAAAACACCCAGAGTGATTGTATTCCTTACCCACAGTGTTCTACCTTTACTGTTCAGTTCCTTATCAATATTTTGACTTTTACAAATAGCTAATATGCATTGAATGACTACTAAACTTCAGGCGACTGTTAAGTACCTGTTAAGCACCTTGCATGCATTATCCTATTAATTCTTCACCAGAACATTATGAGGTAGATAGCAGACCTTTCCTGCTTTACAGAGGAGGAAACTGAGACCTAACATCACACAGTAAGAAAGTTGCAGCCTTTGCTCTGACTTCAGAATGCATACTCTTCACCACTCTACTGTACTGTCTGCTCACATTTATCCGTGACAAAAAATGTGTTACATGTAGTTAGAGCAACTGTTGGCAAACTTTTTCTGTGAAGGTCCAGAGAGTAAATATTTTGGACTTTGCTCACTATAGGGTCTGTGCTGTGACTACTCAGTTCTGCTACTGTATGGTGAAAGCAGGCAATAGTAAACAAGTGGGCATGGCTGTGTTCCAATAAAACTTTATTCACAGAAACAGGATGTGAGATGGATTTAGTCTGTGGACTATCGTTTCCAGCCTGTGCATTACAGGAAATGTCAAGCCAAAAAGAATAAGGCCCTCAGGCTCAGCATAAAGGTGAACTTGCTTCCATTGTTTCTGAGGGTAAGCCCCAGTGGGTGCAGTTTCTTCATCTCTTGTGCAAACACTGCCTCCCCCACCCCTCAGCCCCTGGTCTCCCGAGCAGGATGTGACTAAAGTGAGCCTCCTGAAGTCCCCGTGTGTCTGTCACAGAGAAGAAGAGAGACCACAGACACATCTCACACTGTCCAGCCTTCCTGTTGTAACACAGTGCTCACACACTGCCATCCACTACCTACTTTGCAGAATGACCTCTGTGCTTTTTACCATGTGAACCCAAGTTAGGCTCTTCTCCCTGTATCCCTCCTCCCTGTATCACTTGGATGAGGGTTAGTGACACTAGAAATATAAAACAAGATGGGAAGAGCAAATGGAAAATTAAAACATGCTCTGTTGGTAAGAGTACTAAGAGTTAGTAGATGTGTGTATATACCGTTTACCATTTATGCATAATGACCACGCAGCACAGTAACAATTATGAGTATTGATTGGGAGATAAGAAATTTGTCGTAGGTTGTATTCGATTACAACAATAAGCTGTGTTCATATGCTCAGCTTTCACAGTTCGTTGCACATGAAGCATGACTGTGTCTGCTCACAATTAAATATCATGATACAGAACATCAGTCCCCATCCCTAGTTTTCTCTTGCATATTTTAGATAATCCACATAATGTCTACATTAATAAAAGAGCAAATCTTGCCGTAAGGCAGCACATTGCACTGTGAACAGAACATAGGGCTTAGAGTCTGAATATTAATTACAAACTATTTATCAATGTGTCAGGCACAGTAGTAACCAGATTGCATAAATTGTCTTATATTAACCCCAGCAACCTCATGATGTCAGTACTATTATTATCTCCATGTTACTAATAAAGAAACTGAGGCTTGTCTTCAGAGTAAGTTATTTTTTTCCCATTGCTTCCATGATAATGTAGGGTTTTGCTGTCACCTCCCCAACAAGAAAAAAATCATTGCATCTTCAAGAACTGACAAACAATTTTTTTAAAATTCCATGCCTCTTATCATAGATCAGGGCCCTATGTAAACCACATAGGGGCTCCTCTGAGACTGATGTCAACTTGATTCTGATGTCAACCTCGTATGAGAAAGCTGAGTGATCAGAGTGGGTCAGCATGCCAGACGCTGATGTTCTCTTTCAAGGCCTTAGGAACAAGAAAGAAAGAAATTAGAGGCAAAGGATTAGATGTACACGTGGCAACATGGGTAGATCTTAAAAGAACCTAGTTGATTAAAAAAAAACTTAAGAAGATTAAAATATTTACATCATACTGTTTGCATAATTTAAAAGCACATAAAGCAGCAGTGCACATTTGGTAGACACACACAACAAAAAAGTCAGAATTAAGCAAAATGATTGCTATAGTGTAAGCAGGGCAATGAGAGTAGGGAATAGAAATAAAAGTGAAGAAATAAATAAAATAGCAAGGGTCATGCAAGGAGTAATGAGGGTCATGAACCATGAACTGAAAAGTGCCATTACTCAATGTGTTGAAATTGAGATCTGAGAGAAAAACAGGAAAAAAAAAATCCATCCAAAGGATGGCCAAACAATGAAAATGATGATGATAAAGAAATTCATGCAGGGAGGATGGGCTGACCTAATCTGAATCAGCTGGATCCTCAAAACAGTACAACCCGGGCTTATAGAAATAAAGAATGCCTGTAATGTAGCCTTGACAAAACAAGGGCACAGCCATTGGCAATGCAAAATTACTCTTATTGAGCAATGGTCCTGGCCCAGCAATATTTTCTCAGGGATAAACCGATGGCTCAGTAATAGATTGAAGAGACACAGCCATTAATATAGCCAGTGTACTAATCCATTTCTTAAATTAACATTGTATAAAATTAAATGTCACACAAACAAGATATACTTGTTCATTAAATATAGTTGAAGAGAGGGAAAGGGTAGTAATCTCTGAAGCTAATGGGTGTCCTTAATCAGGCCAGACATATTGTGGCATTCGGTAATGCACATGGGGGAAAAATTGTGTCATGTCCCAACCAGATATGGGGGGGGAAAAAAGGGTTAGATCATGGCATAAAAAGGAGTCTTTGCTTCCTCTCAATTTCAAAATATCACGTTTGATCATCTCCAGATGAGTCACAAGCTGTCCTAAAAGCCAAAGACTACTTAAAGTAACAGAGATAAGAGAGAAAGAGGGGCACATGAGAGAGAAAAAGAAAGAGAGAGGGAGAAATTGCTCTCACACAGCTCAGCTGACAGGGCATCTGAGGGAATTCAGCTGTTTTCAGATACATGCCTGACAGCCTACTCTCAGAGTAAAGCATCCTTCTGTTGCTGTCATTGTCTCATTATCTGCAGCCTCACCACCAGGAACATCCATGTGACAATGACAGCTTCACAGGAACTGATCAAATACACAAGAGGTATACCAACATCCAATGGACGACCTGCATGAAGATTCTGAACAGGTGTTGGTACTGACAATTGTAAGAATCACAGGGGGGTTCAAGAAACTGAAACCCCAGTAGCTGTAATATCTGTCAGTCCAGTAACCAGTGCAAGGCTCAATTCCTGGTCACCATCATCTCATCTATCCACAGGATCAAGGTTAAGAGGAGTGTGTCAGCATGGTGTGGCACAGGGGTAAAAAAACACCATTTCTAAGGGAAGACAAGCCTGGAGCTAAAGTCTAACTTTGCCACTTTACCTGTGCGTGCTCTTGGGTAAATTACTTATCTTCTCTAGGCCTTAATTTCCACATATGAAAAATAGGAGAAATAATAGTACCCCTTATCAGAATTAAATTATATAGTACATATAAACATTTAGCACAGATTGTTGGACACAGTTAAATACTCAATAAATACTAGTTATTACTAAAATTAACCTGCCAGTAGACCCTAAAAGATTTAGCAAAGCAGCATCTATTGATCATTCACTACACACCAAGCACAGTGCTAGACACTGGAGGTGCAGAGCTGGGCATGTCACAGATCCTACCTTCAAGTTTCTTAGTTGTTTGAATTATTGCTACTAAGACCAACCATTAACTTCATTAAAGTCTAAATTCTTAATGATAACAAATCAATGTACTTAAAAAGAAGGACTTTTTTTTTCTGTGCCAGACTCCACAATATCAATTTGCTAGTAAGGCATATGCATAAAAATCAGAGAAGAGAACAATTAAAAATAAAGAGAGGGGGCACATAATTGTTTTAACAAAGCAGGAATTTGTAACTCTAAAGATGTTATCACTTACTGCATGCTTGCTATATGTTATGTACCATCCTAAGCACTTGCACTGAATCTTCTCTTTCATTCATAACAACATGAATAGTACAACAATCCCCATTATTGAGAAATATGGGACAATATGTAGTAGAACTGGGATTTAAACCCAATTCCAAAGGATGAGTTAGACTGTATTTCCTCTTTATATGTAAGATGTTGTAGGATATTTCTGGGCTCCCTGTTTTCTAGGCAGGGCTCTTCCCTTATGCCACATTGGGTCCCAGTCTATCTAATCAAATTTATCCTGAAGCTTCCTTCACAGTAAATAAGGTTCTATGATGAGAACATACATTCCACTCAAGTTTCCACAACAGATTCCCTCCCTTACCAAAGCACAAGCTTTACATAGAATTGAACAGTCACATTTCTGTGCCCCAGATGACACCAATGAAAGAAAGAAAATGCAGAGCTGATATGCCTCCTCTAATGGATCGACAGGTCAGCTCTCATAATCCTAGAGTACTCTTTCTCCATGTTCTGTTTCTATACTTAATACTCTTCAAAAGGTATTTTTATTGGCAAATGGATTATGAGATCCCAGAACCTCTGTGCTCTTCCTTGCCAGCCACAGTAGACACCAGGGTCACAAACACAAATGCCTTTATGAGACAGGCAGGTGACAAAAATGAGTGATACAGATGGGGTACAAGACAATAAAATGTGGTAAAAAGCTGTGCCAAACTGGGGTGTGCATGTTTCGTATCACATAAATGGGGGAGCTCTTACTCAGTTCTTGCTATTTGTTCTCAAGGGGACACACAAGCCCATGTTGCTGAATTCTAATGTTTAAAGAAACAATGTAAATATGTAATGTTATATAACATTTTTCCAAATTTTCAAACATATTTCCAGGCCAAATCTAGCTTGTACATTTCCAGTGTTTTAACTCTGGTATACCTATTCTGAGCTCTCATACCTGCCAAAAGTCAGAACTTCTTTGTCTTCCCAGATATGTTTCTCCTATAGATATTTTTTAAATTTTTTTTACATTTGTTTCTAAATTTCTCCTCCATTATAGTATAAGCTTTTGAAAACAGATTTCTTTTTTACTTCAAAGTTTGGTAAAGAGAATTGAAAGAAAAAAACAGGTTGATTTTCTCTGAAGGAGGAAGCTATTAGTGTATAATAAACCAGCCAACAAATATTCCTTAAATACCTTTCATCATAGCCAGAAGCCGTGTTAACTGCTAGGATTGTGGCAGTGAAAAACAATGATACATTCTGAAACCTCCCAGTTCTGTTAACATTGGGAGTTATATTTCTCAGCCTGTACAACACTTACTTGTACATCCTTTATCATTTAACAGTTTTGCAGTATCCATAGCTTTGGGAAAAAAACCCACTGGTTTACCTGAGTTTATTTTTTATATAAAAAATTATATATATAATATATTACATATATTATATAATATATAAAAATTTTATATAAAAAATTAAAAAGTTATATAAAAATAAATAATATATATAATATATATACATATGAATGATTTTTTTTTTAAAGATAGGGTCTCGCTCTGTCTCCCAGGCTGGAGTGCAGTGGCATCATCATAGCTCACTGTAGCAGTCAACTCCTGGGCACAAGCGATCCTCCTGCCTCAGTCTCCCAAAGTGCTGGAATTACAGGCATGAGCCACAGTCCCTGGCCTGAAGGTAAATACATTAATCAATATTCTTTCAGTTCATACTGAAACTATGCAGCAGAATACTCAAACTACTAAAAAAAGAGAAAGAGAAAGAGGAGTAGGAAAAGGAAGACAGAGAGAAAACGAGGGGGGAAAAAAGGAGAAGGAGAACAACAGATAACAAGGAAAAAAAGAAAAAACTACAAACAAAGAAAGTATTTGCTCATATAATCAAAATATCTGAGGATAGAATTTGTGGCTTCAGGGACAGCAGGACTCATGGACTCAAATGTTGTCAATTCTTAAGCTCTAGCCTTGTACATAAACATCAAGATCACTGGCAGCATTAGACCACACCCTAGCGTTTAGTAATAACAAGGGAGAAGAGAACATCTCTAATAGCACTGGTGGAAAAGCCCCAGGGAGGATTCTCATTGGTCTAGATTGATCACATAATCCATCCATGAAGCAAGAACCCTAGGAAAGAAGGATTCTGCTAACACAGTAGGACAGGGAGAAGCAAAACGCAGAGATGTTCCTTGTTAGGAATAAAGCAAAAGACATCAAAGCAACATGGTACTGTCTTTCTGACTATCCATGGGAAAAGGATTTGGGTTAAGTCAAAATCCTTGGTGTGTTAAGTCAGCAAGAAGGAAACATAGACATTTGTTTGTTTCCCAGGATGTAATGGTTGTTTCATTCCAGCATAGTGTCAAGTTCTACTTTTAATTTCTGCCATAAAATTTTTCAAAGAGTGTTCAAAAAAAAGTGCTTATTTTTAGGATGTTTAAAATCAATGGCAGAATTTGGTGGGGATGTTCAGTAGTCAAATACATTTGAGAAACTTTAAGTTAAAGTTAAATAGATTTCTTAACTGAAGAACTTCTTGGAAATTAAATATGCTAATGTGCATCATGAATCTTGAAAAATGGTGACTTAGTATGCGTTAGTTTCCAAATTAATTTGAATTTGGAAACACGGAGCACTTTGGTTCACAGAGAATCTTATATTCCTGGTGTTCCTTGGAAGACACGCTAGAATTCTCTAATCCACAAAGAGATGGAATGATCAGCTTTCTCTATGCATTTAAAACCTGCATGGTAGTGTGAAAACAGCATAGATTTTCACATCAGCACTGTGTTTGAATCTCAGTTTGTTACCTTTATCTTAGATCAAATTGCTTAAGCCTCTCTGAACCTCAATTTCTTTATATATATAAAATGATGTGTTATGATTTATAAAATAACTTATCAGAGAGTCTAGGACAATACCCAGTTCATGGAACATGCCATTTGGTGCTAGTTTCATTTTTTTCTGTTATTTTTAATTGACAAATAATTTCATATATTCGTGGAGTGCAAAGTGACATTTTTATTTATGTATACATTGTGTATAATTAAATTAAGCTAATTAACATATCCATCAATTCACCTCCTTATCATTTTTTTGTAGTGAGAACATTTAAAAATCTATTCTTTTAGCAATTTTGAAATATACAGTACAGTACAGTATTAACTATGGTCATCATGCTATGTAACAGATCACTAAAACTTGTTCCTCCTAACTGGAACTTTGTACCCCTTTGACCAACATCTCCTCTTTCCCCATCTCTCCCTACCTCCAGCCTCTGATAACCATCATTCTCCCCTCTACTTCTGTGAGTTTGGCTTTTTTAGTTTCCACATATAAGTGAGATCACACAGTATTTGTCTTTCTGTGCCTGGCTTATTTCACTAAGCATAATGTCCTCCAGGTTTATCCATATTGTTGAAGTAGGTTTGATACAAGCTTCTATCTAATTTAGCAAACAATGGTAATCCTACAATAAGTACTGTGTTCCTGTTCCCCAGTATTAATGTAAGTCTTGCCCAGAAGAGTCCACTACTACAGATTCAGATGAAAGCCAAATGCTTCTGGTGAATTTAAATAGGCTGAGTCAATAAGAAAGAAAGACTCACCAGCATAGCATAGCAAGTCCAAGTTCAGAAGCTGGTCTCAGCCCAGGTTTGGATGATCTGGATGACCTCGTAAAAGTTATTTAAACGCTATAAGCAGTGGTCCCAGTGGTCCCTTTTTGCACCAGAGATCAGTTTCATGGAAGATGGACCTACGAGGGATTGGGGAGAAGGGATGGCGAGCAATGGGGAGTGGCTGTAAATATAGCTGTAAATACAGATGAAGCTTGCTCGCCCACCCACCGCTCATCCATGCAGCCCAATTCCTAACAGGCCATGGACTGATACCAGTCCATGGCCCTGGGGGTTGGGGACCACAGCTATAAGCCCTAGTTTCCTAGAATGTAAAACGGAGATAATTATGCCACTTCAGGGTGTTGTTGTGAAGATAATGCACATAATTTGTTTACTTACTGAGCCTGGTATATAATAATCACTCAATATCAGTATCAATGGAGACTAGTCGTATCTGGCTACCATAATAATCAACCCCAAAATCATAGTGGCTGTATACAAATATTTCTTTCTCATGTTGTATGTCTGTATCAGGTAGGCAGGGGAGCTTTGCTCACCATTCTCAGTCAAGTACTCAGACTGATGGAGCAAACACCAACTCAAATGTTGCCAATCATTATACCAATGGGAAAGAGCTTCCTGGAGGTTTTCGCACCAGCCATTAAATACCAGGCCTAGAAATAACATACGATGATACAGCTCACCACCCAATGACAGGACTAATCACATGTCCTCACTCAACTACAAGGGGGACCAGCAAGTGTTAAGTTCCCTTGTGTCCAGAGGAAGAGAAATGGAAATGTGCCAAGCAGCACTACTGCCCACTACAAACACGTTAGCTGTTATGATCCAGAGCTTGCACATGGTAGGCACTTGATGAACATTTAATGATTGGTTTAAAATGGCCAGCAGAGCAGGAGGACCAAACTTATGCATTTATAGTCAATAGAATCAAAGAGACTGACTACAAAGAGAAAACTACAAAAGCAGCAGTAACATTACCAATGAGCCAGCCCACGGCTGGGGGGGGGGTGTTTTCTCAATTTGCAGTATGGCAATTAATATAGCTATGGAAAAAGCTATTGAATCTAGGTTCTGTTACCTTTATCCTAGGTCAAATTATTTAAACCTCTCTGAACCATAGTTTCTGCATCTCTATAAAATGAGGTGTCATAGCTTATAAAATAATGTATGTCAAAGAGTCTTTGACAATAACCAGCTTACAGAACACATTTGTTAATGCTAGTTTCATTTCATTTTCAGTTGACCTAGGCCTTATATAAATTTCCACCAAATGTAGCAAACTCCCCCACAAAATCTGCACAAAACTCCAACAGCGCCTTCTCTGATTTTGAAGACACTATTTCTTGATAACAGCATATTTAGATGACTTTGAAAAAACAAAAAAGAATGATATCTGCAACTCACAGTAAATCTTCAACTAAATTATTCATGCTATTTGTTTATAAACGGCACAACCAGTCAACCATGAAGCTTAAACTGGGAAATCAATTTTCCTGCAAAAATATTTCAGGTTATATGGAGTTGTCTTGAAGAATCTGATGGCTGTAATGATGAATTGTTTGTATGATATCACTCACATAAAGAGAGCATTACAGAAGGACTAAGACAGAAACAATTCTGAATTACAAAGACAGGCAGGTATGAAAAAATTGGCTTGCTCCTCTTGGGAAGGGTCCCCAAATTTCTTTCACTCCCCCACAATTATCCCCCACCTCCGAGGTAATCTGCTTAGGATAGTGCAGAATTGCTACAGAAATGTGATCAAAGATATAAATTAAAAATTAATGCAAGCCTCAGATTCTTACTGATCTAACGGTTTTAGCATTTTTATAAATTTATCTGTCATAAATTCATCTAAAAGGAAGTCATCATTCAAAAATCAGTTGAAAAGAAATGAACCAAATTGTTGCAGTTTTTTAAAAATTATTATTATTTTGGCAGATACTAATGGTTGTTTGTTCAACTTCTATTCTCATCTCTTTCTTTGTAACAGAATAAGAAATTGTATTCTGGCCTTTTCCCAGATCCTGTGGCCACAAACTTCAAGGGCAGCTGACTCCACCATTTGTTGTGAATGTTGGATCCTCTTTGGTCAAAGTCAAACCTGCTTAACTGTAAGAAGTGTAGTAACAGGCATATGACACAGTTCTGGTGAAGACATGAGAAATCCATTAAAGGGTGATCTCATTCTTGAAAAAATGAAAGGAAGGGTTGGTCCCTCTTCTTCCTACACACGTTGTCATGTGTGGATCTAACACCTGGAACTGCTCCAGCCATCTTACTTCCAGCATGAGAATGAAGACATTGCTAAGGATGGCAAAACAGAGAGATGAAAAGAGCCTAATTCCTTGGGGACATCCTTCAACCACTGAATCAACCAACTCTGTAATCTATCCTACCTCTGGATATCTGGTGTGAGATTAATGTATTTCCTAGTTGCTTATGCCAATTTGAATTGTGTTTCTGATTATTGCAGAACAGAGCATCCTAATACAAAGACCTTAAAGAGAAAAAAGAGCATGATGGACACTACTGATGTCTATTATCTTTTCCTCTCCTACTAACATTATTCCATATTTTGTTTAAGGTAGCTCAATTATAAATTCACAGTCATTTCTAGACAATGACACTTTCTAGTCCATTCCTGGGCCTTATGAGAAAGTTATTGTTTCATTAAAAAAAAAATTAACTTGAGGGGGGCAAGGGCAACACATGTAACCAAAACATCTGTACCCCCATAATATGCTGAAATAAAAAAAAAGAAAGAGAGAGAAAAAAAATAGAAAGGAAAGATGTCTGTCAGTACTCTTTGTCCTTTGTTGTTTCTCCTTCTTTCTGCCTGATATGTGGACCAAAAGGCCATGAATAGAGCACCAACACGCTCAGGGTGGCAGGGCAATAAACCAGAAGGAACTTGAAAACTTGAACTCTTTTTTTTTTTCTAGAGACAGTGTCTCTCTCTGTCTCCCAGGCTAGAGTACAGTAATATGATCATAGCTCACTGTAGCCTCCAATTCCTGGGTTCAACTGATCCTCCTGCCTCCACCTCCCAAGTAGCTAGGATTATAGGAATGTGCCACTATACCAGGCTGATTTTTTCTTTTTAAGTTTCAATAGAGACAGTGTCTTGCTATTTGTTGCCCAGGCTGGTCTTGAACTCCTAGCCTCAAGCTATCCTGCCTCGGTCTCCCAGGATACAGGCATGAGCCACCCCTACCCAGCTAACACTTGAATTCTTGATGCCTACCTTGACCAGCTATGCTCTTCCTGAAAGACTTCCTTCCAGACTTTCTTGGCAAATGAGAAAAAGAAATTCCTATTTTGATAAGCCCCTATAGCCGAGTTTCATTTATGCAGCCAATGCAGCCCTAATAAAAAAATACATAAGTCAATTATTTGTCAGCAAATAAAAAAAATGAACAAATGAGATTGGGAGGAGTACAATGTGTGGATTTAAGTGTGGGCTCTGGAAGCAGACCCCCTGGTTTGAAAGCTGACTCTGCCTTTTGAGCAGTAGGAGTTTAGATAAGCTACTTAATTTCTATCAGTCTTGGTTTCCTAATTGGTAAAACTGGGATAATAAAAATAAATCTACTCCAAAGATTTATTATGAAAGTTTAACGAGACAATACACACAGGGAAAAAAATGAGCCTGGAACTCAACGCATTACTTCATTCAAGAAATATTGAATACACCACCATGTACCACATCCTATTCTAGGTACTAGGACTATAACAGCAGACAAAATAAACAAACATCCCCATCCTCGTGGAGCACGTATTATACTGAGAGGAAATAGATAATAAACAACATAAGAAAGAAAATTACAGAGTGTGCTAGATGGATATAAAAGCTATTAAAATGAATAAGTCATGAGGAAGAGAAAGAGAGTAGTTGGGGGTGGCATGTTGTAATTTTAAATACAGAGGGTGAGGAAAGCCTCACTGAGGAGGTGATACCCTTGTAAGGAGATAAAGGAGTGAGTCACAGGAAACCCATGCACGTGAAATGGGATCCAAGCATTTTAGGCAAAGGGAAAGCCCAGTGTGAAGATTTGAAGCAAGAGCATCCCTGTAAGGTCCTAGTAACAGCAAGGAAAACCATATGGCTAGAGCAGAGCAAGTAACAAGTATTTCAACAATTCGCTCATAACCATTTATTCACTCTCAGAAGCTAGTTTAGAAGTTTCAGATTTCAAATCCTGTCTATGCCACCAGAATAGGAAAAGAATATGAAAATGATGAAAATGCTAACATGAAAATTCACCCATCTTCCATTTCTTTCCACAGTTTCTGTAAGATATCTGTGTAATGATGATTGGCTATGATGTCATAGCTCAGGATACCATAACGCAATACCATAGACTGGGTGGCATAAACAACAGAAATTTATTTCTCAAAGTTCTGGTGGCTGGGAAGTCTAAGATCAAACTGTCAACTGATTAAGTTTCTGGTGAGGGCTTTCTGCCTGGTATGCAGGTGGCCATCTTCTCTCTGTGTCTTCATGTGGTCTTTCCTTGGTGCCCACACATGGAGTGGGCTCTCTCTCTCTCTCTTTCCACATAAGGCCACCAATCCTATTGCATTAGGACTCCACTTTTATAACTTCATTTAACTTTAATTACCCCCTAAAATCTCTATCTCCAAATACAATCACATTGCAGGCTAGGGCTTCAACATGTGAATTTGCAGAGCACATAATTCAATCCACAGCAGGCTGTCCTAAATTTTGTCTTGAATTGACTCCTCAATCCATCCAATTGACCAAAGTAAACAGTTGTTTAGAGACACATACATGCAACCCTGAAACTTTTGTCCCAAAATTTATTGCCGAGTGTATCCTCCAAACACTTGACTTCTACTAGAAAGTAGGGGGATTTTTGTAGGGGAAAATCTGGCAGTGCTAAAGGACTACAGTGCCGATAGCTAGCATTGGAGAATTGGTCACGAGCCTACACTTGTGGCTATTGGGAAAGGGGTCATCTCCTCCCAAAACATATGACTCCTTGGATAGGCCCCATGGGAGAAGTGCTCATTGTTGTTGGTTTAAAGAAGAAGCTGCTTTAATGTCTTACTCCACCTACATAATAGGAGCTCTAACTGGTAGGATGTGATTCATACAGATAAGCTACCATTTTATTTTTTAATTATTTTTTATTTCAGCATATTACAGAGGTACAAATGTTTAGGTTACAGATACTGCCTTTGCCCCACCTGAGTCAGAGCTTCAAGCATGTCCATCCCCCAGATGGTGTGCACCACACCCATTAGGTGTGAATATACCCATCCCCTCCTGCCCCCTGCCAATTGCCTGACACCAGATGAATGTTATTACCATATGTGCACATAAATGTTGATCAGTTAATACCAATTTGATGGTGAGTACATGTGGTGCTTGTTTTTCCATTCTTGGGATACTTCACTTAGTAGAATGCATTCTAGCTCTATCCAGGATAATACAAGAGGTCCTAGATCACCATTGTTTTTTGTGGCTCAGTATAACTATCATTTTAATACAACGTACACTGACAAGATATTTTGAGAGAGACTATGGCATAGTGGTTAAGAACATGGAACCAACTGTCTGAGTTGAAATCTCAGATCCACTGCTAACCAGGAAACAAATCATCTCACCTGTCTGGGTCTTAAATTCCAGTTATTAGAGTAATAATGGCACATCTAGATCATGGAGGTGTTGTGAAAATTAAATGCTGTTAGTAAATACAAAGGATTTACAGTAGTGCCTGGTATATGTTAATAGTCACAGCTAAGTTAATTTTAGCTGGCAGTAATACTTTATACTAGTACTGTCCAATTATTTTTCAAGTAGAGAATCATTCATACGTGTTGGTCTGCTACTATAAAGCCAAATATCTTAGGAGTTACTTCTGTCACACCATGTGGCAGGCAGAAAAATGGCCCCCAAAGATGTCCTTGCCCTAATTCTTAGCACTTGTGAATATGTTATCTTACATGGCATAAGTGACTTTGAGATGGGATTATTCTGGGTCATCTGAGTGGTTCCAATAGATTCACATGAGTCCTTAAAAATAGAGGACCCTTCCTGGCTGTGATCAGAGAAAGACGGAGCAACGGAGATGGGTCTGGTCAATGAGATATGACTCAATCCACCATCACTGATTTTGAAGACAGAGGAAGGAAGCTAAGAGCCAAAGAATGTGAGCAGCCTATAGAAGCTGAAAAAGGCAGGGAAACAGATTTCCCCCTAGGGCCTCATGCAGCCCTCGTGGCACTTTGATTTTAGTCCAGTAAAGGCCTGTACAAGACTTCTGACTATAGTAAGGTAATAAAGTTGTAATGGTTTAAGCTACTAAGTTTGTCGTAATTTGCTATGCACTGACAGAAAACTAATACACAGTATAAATTAATTCATTTTAATATAGGCTTTAGTCATACATAGATAATGGAGAAAGAATACTGCAATCAAACCACAACTCACTGTCAAATACAGATAAGTGAAAATCCTCTGGAACTTGAACTGGATAAAACAATCGAAATCCATTACAAGTTCATCCAATTATGAAACATATCTCAGAACTCTTTATTTTGATCCAACTGGTTAAACTGACAGAAAATTTGTTGGCTCATGTAATACATATAGTTCCAAGAAAGTGTGGCCTTCAAAATTGTTGGCCGAATATTTTTTTTTTTGACGAGAGTGAAGAAATTGGTTATTGATTTATTTATTTATTTTTAATTTTTTTTTAATTCAGGACATTATAGGGGTACAAACATTTTGGTTACATGAAATACATTTGCCTTGCTCAAGCCAGAGCCATAAGCGTGTGCTTCCCCCATACAGTGCGTTCCATCTCCATTAGCTGTGGGTTTACCCACCCTACCTGCTCTACCCCCGACACCCTCATCCCCCCTACCTGACCGGCACCCAGTATTACTACCATGTGAGCATCTTAGTGTTGATCAATTAGTACCAGTTTGATGGCAAGTACATGTGTTGCATGTTTTTCCATCCTTGTGATACCTCACTTCGAAGGATGGGCTCGATCTCCATCCAGGATAATGTAAGAGGTGCTAGATCACCATTGTTTTTTGTAGTTAGTTGAGTAGTATTCCATGGTAAACATATACCATATTTTATTAAAAATCCATTCATGTATTGAGGGGCAATTGGGTTGTTTCCACATCTTTGCAATTGTGAATTGTGCTGCTATAAACATTAGAGTGCAGATGTCTTTATTATAGAATGTCTTTTTTTCCTTTGGATAGATGCCTGGTAGTGGGATTGCTGGATCAAATGGTATTTCCATTTTTAGCTCTTTGAGGTATCTCCAAATTATTTTCCACAGGGGTTGTACTAATTTGCAGTCCCACCAGCAGTGTAAGAGTGTTCCCATCCCTCCACATCCATGCCAGCATTTGTTCTTTTGGGACTTTTTGATAAAAGCCATTCTCACTGCAGTTAGGTGATATCTCATTGTAGTTTTGATTTGCATTTCCCTAATGATTAGAGATGTTGAGCACTTTTTTATATGTTTGCTGGCCATTTTTCTGTCTTCTTTTGAAAAGTTTCTATTCATGTCCTTTGCCCATTTATTGATGGGGCCAAATATCTTAATAGTTTATCAACTTCATCAGCAGCCCTTTCTTTCTGCCTCTTTGCTCTGCCTTTTGCAGTGAGTCCAGTTCGAAGGCTGGCTTCCCTTGTCATAGTAAAATGGCCGTGGCGACTGAAGGTTTTGTATCCTCACACCACAATATTCAGAAAGAAAGAACTCTGGCTTCTGGAAGGTCCCTCAAACCTGCCCTCACATCTTATTGGCTCATTCTATGTTACGAATCTACTCCTAAATCAATCTCTTTGGGCAAAGGAATATTATGTGCTATATTGGCGTAGACTGAATTAGGGGAACCAGTCACTATATAAAGGGACATGAGATTAATCTTTTTTTATTTTTTTTATTTCAGCATATTACAGGGGTACAAATGTTTAGGTTACATATATTGCCTTTGCCCACCCGAGTCAGATTAAAACAATCGAGTCAATCCTTCCTAAATTATATCGATGATGCACAGCAAGGGTAGGTGGAAGGGCTGTTGAAGAATAGCTCAGAATTCTCAGCTCAGTAGCTCAGAATTCTATCTAGCCCTGAAGTTACTAGCAGGACTTTCTAGGCATGAGGCCTAATGTGGTAGAAAAGGAGTAAAATAAAGTCAGAGGAAAATAAATAGTACAAGGGAAGTGAATAGAAAGTAAGAGAAGATGCATAAGATGGGAAATTGAAGGAACAATAATAAATGTTTTCAATGATCTTAACGACACCTTCCTAGCATTCCTGAAACTTAAGTAATGAACGGATCATATTTAAAAGAAAGAATACAACTTAGATAATTGTAGGACAATACAGAAAGTGATTAAAGGCATGGGCTAGGCCCAAAAAACCAGGGTTCAAATCCCAGCTCTATTGCCTACGGGTCATGCGTCCTTGGGCAAAGTAATTAACCCTCTATGTCTTCATTTTGTCATTGGAGAATAATAATGATACCAATCTCGTAGAGTAATTTTTGAGGACTAAATGAGTTAAAATGTGGAAAATCATTGGAACATCACCTGGCTGAGTGTAAGAACTATTTGATATCAACTAAATAAAATAATATTATTTGAATATGTACAATATACTAGATAAAATGTTATGCTTATATATAAGTATTCAAAATTAAAATAAATTTAAACTACAAAACGAAGAAATTCAAATTATCAATATCAATTTAATGTGATACTGTGTTTTTTAATACATGAAATCGGTGCTCATAAAAGCTCAAAAAGACTGATACAGAGCTGGTTCTTTTGACTCTAGAAGTTTTTTTTTTTTAACTTGTTTTTTTTAACATGATATATCACGTAATTATTTACACTTCCTGCCTTTTTTTTTCATTCTAACCACTGCATAGACCACATAACATCACTTAGCCTTCCTTTGGAGCAAATGCATCACATGTATGATGCCTACTTCTGTCTTTTATCATCATAACTTGAAAATTTAAAAAGGTAGTTCTTGATGTCAGCATAAATGCAAATGGGGATTCTGAAAGGGTTATAAAAATAATCTAGAATATTCATATATGCTCTTCTTGGATTAGCAAATAAGATAGAAAGTTAAATAATTCTTGAAAAAGAAGCCATGGACATCTGAGAACGTATCTTCACCCCTTAGTTTGAGAAATATTGCTCTATCCTAGACTCTAACTATTCCACTCCTTCCTTGCTCCACAGGCAATTTGCTTCACTTTCTGCACAGCCCTGCTCACTCCTCCTCTCTGCGCTAGACCTTCCACGATTTATTTATCCCCAGGAAAGGTTAATGATGTGACCTGTCTAGGCTAAGGACATTCACTAAACCCTGGACCTGGGGCCAGGCTCTCTCTCTTATGATTCTGTGTGTGTGCATGCACACATGTGTATGTGATTACCTTATTTTCATTCACAATGTTTTAAATCAACATTTAAATAGTTAGCTGCACTGAAGCCTGCCCCCTACTCTTACCTAGCACACCACCACCACCTAAGACAATTTTGGGTGGATGGCCCACCCCAATTCTGCTCTGGGTAGAGCAACAAAAATCTTCCTTAATTGTTATCTTTTTTTAAGGGGTTTTCCCCAGGATTGGCTGTCTCATTCACTGAAGAGGTGAATAAGAGACAAGGAGAAGCCCACCTCTAGCTGACACAAGGAACTCTCCTCATGATCCAATATCAGGACACTACATGGAGGGTGCAGCAAAAGCTTCAAAGACTTGCCATAAAGAATGTGCATTTATCCAGCTTTGACCTTTGCTCATCACCTCCCCAGGGCATGGCTAAGGCAGGACAGGATTCAGATGTCCAAGACCCTTGACCCTTGGGTAATTAGTATGTATATATATTCTTTTAGAAATCCCAAGAACAGAGGGCATATAGCTTTTGTAAAGCTGCCCTTGAGCTCTTCTTTTAGCTGCCCCTTGAGGGCTTCTTTTCCGAATGGACCACATCTATATCACGTGCAAAGAATCCTGGGCTTTTCTGTGGTGCCTGTCCTACATAGGGGTCACTCAGTGACCCTACAGTTGCTATTGTTCAAACACAAAATCAGGTCTTGCAGCCAGAGTGGAGCCAGTGGGGCATCTGACAGGGAACAGAAACACAGAATAGATGAACAGCTATGGAGGGGTCACCCATACCATATTTCCCTCCTATGTGTTTGTGCCCTTTCTCCACTAATAATAATAATTAACGTGAATTATTAATAACTACCTACTCTGCAGGCAGTATTGTTCTCAACCCATTATATTTAATTTCCACCAAAAACCTACAAGGATATTTTTAATTTTTATTATGAGGTGTTAGTATCTCCATTGCGGAGGGGGTGTCGGGGGGAGAGAATTAGGCACAGAGAGGTTACATTATGGACCCAAGATCACACATGCAGTAAGTGGAGAAGCTAGGCTGAGAACCAGGCTGTCTGTTTCCCACTACTCCACGCTGCTGCTGCTACTGCTACTGCTACTGCCTGAGGAAACATCTAAGGATGTTTGCCCCCTTGTGTTTCACACTTTGTTCATCACAAGGTGAAAAGTCTGTCAGGGGAAGAATACGAAGACGGAGGAAAACTCACCCTGACAGAAGCAAACTACAATGGTCTGGTGTTGAAATCTAATCACCAATGTGATGATATTAGGAGATGAGGCCTGTGGGAGGAGATGAGGTCATGGGGACAGAGCCCTCATGAATGAGATTAGTGCTTTTATAAAAGAGGCCCCTCTCACCATGTAAGGACACAGCATGAAGGAGCTATCTACAAGCCAGGAAGGGGGCCCTCACCAGACACTAAATTTGCCATGATCTTGGGTTTCCCAGCCTCGAGAACTATGAGAAACAAATTTCGGTTGTTTATAAGCCACCCAGTCTATGGTATAATATTTTGTTATAGCAGTCAGAACAGACAAAAATGGTAGGGAAAAAAGTAAATGGAGAGAGGAATGCAGGGAGAGAAAGGGGTATGTAATTGTGGTCACTTTTCTGAAGCAAAGCAGTGTTTTTAGAGAAAAGAAACAATCCTTCTGTTGCAGATTTGGATTCTTGTCATGCTAATAAATAGGCCATGAAAGCAGCTGGCTGCAACCTTATCACTGCCATGGGAGTTATTTACGCTAATCCTTTCCCTTGTAGCCTGCTGGACAAGGATGAAAACCCCCAGCATCAGGTATTAGAAGAGACAGAGGAAGCACACAAACCAATTTACAGGGTTTCACTTGACCAGTTTTCTTCATTTGAGTCCTATTAGCTCTGATAATGTATCCTCACTATTAATCAGCCAGGGAGAGCAAGGTAACATCCTTGTATGTGAATGTGGGCAGGCGCACAACACGTCGGCCTTCGGTGCTGCTGAGAGTACCAGCTTTTGTTGTCAAAATCACAAGGGGGTTTTAGTTTAGGCCCAGTTGCTCATCACACAAAGATCCAATTACTGAGACAATGAGGATTGCCAAGGAGAAAAGGAATTTTTAATACGACAGATGTCTTGTTGGGAGAATGGGAGAAGCTACCTCAAATGTATCCCTCTCTAAGGGAGATCACGGGCTTTTTAAGGAGAGGCCACATGCCCTGGCGCAGGTGGAGAGGTATGGTGAGTCCTGGTGTCAAGAAGTCAGCCCTGGAGACTTCAGAATCTCAACTCTTTGTCTTGTAGAAAATTCATCGTTTCAGGCTGGGTGTGGTAGACAGCACTTTGGGGAGCCAAGGCAGGAGTATCACTTGAGGTCAGGAGTTCAAGTCCCTCATTTCTTGGAAATAACTCTAAGGATCAAGTAGTTAGTTAAGGGAGAGGATTATAAAAAACATACAGGGATTCATGAAGCTGGCTACAGGAAGAAACCCAGAAAAGGCAAGAGAATATCTAAATGATCCTTCCAGGTCTCATGAATCATGAGTGACCAAGTTAGCGAATACCCTAAGGAAAATACCACGGAAGTACAATATAGCACAAGTTCTTTATGGCTCTGCCACTTTCTTGCTGTTCTTTAGGCAAGGCATGTAACGTCTCTGAGCCTCAGTTCCCCCAACTTTAAAGTAGAGGAGATTACACACTCTGCATAGGAGATGTTGTAAAAATCAATGAGGTATGGATATAAGGTCTTAGATCTGTGCCTGTCACAGAGAAAGCACTTAAAACAATAATTAACTATTGACAGCAATGGTATTTTCCTAACTCCTGCTTCCTAAATGGCCATGTTCAATTTTTAAGAGGAACCTTTGAAGGAACAGCAATTTGGAAGCATCTGAATCACTTCCTGTGACCTTTCACCTCAAATTCAGTGCTAAAGTTCTCTTCTGACTCCCTTTTTTCACTGAAATTTCCCTCTCCCAAGATGGGAGTGGCCCAGCCCACGAATGAAAAACTGGGACAGTAATGTGTCTTTCCATGAATTCAAGATCATTTTATTCTCTCCCCACAGTTGTGTCCTTCTTAAACGTCATCTCTCAGCCCTCTATCTCCTGATCCTCTGGCAGGGTCCTGCCAGTTCAGGATAATGGAAAAGCACAATCTAGTTATATCAGAACAGAGTCATTCATTCACTTCCCACCCTCGGGAGCTCATATTCTTGCTCGAGACTTCCCATTTACCACCTCAGAAATGAACCAGGAGCCTTTAAAATAGAAAACTTTTCTGGCTCTGAAACAGGGTGGTTCTATTAGTCATGCCAGGGTCTCAAGGAGAAGAGCCAGAAAAAGCAGAAGATTCAGAGAGATAATATGCATGCGGTGGTGGTAGAGTCAGAGAGAAAGAGAGGTTTCACCAAAGAAAAAATATTGCTAACAAACATGTCAAGCCCACTGACTCCATAAAACACGGAGAGGCCCAGCGAATGTTTATATAGTGATTAAGAGCTTTGGCTTGAGCCAATCTGACCTGGGATGGCACGGGCACATTCTAGCTGACCTGGGACAAGATATTTAACTTTTTTGAGAGTTAGTTTCTTCATTCATATTAGAATAAGGATAATACAGGCTTTTGTAAGGATTAACAATTATTTGTGTAGAAGTGTTTAACACACTACTAGACACATAGTAGGAGCTCAGTTAGAGGTATTATTTGGCAAAAGCACTAGGTTTTGCAGCACCCATGTTTTCTCCAACTTTCTTTGCATTTTTCATAAATCTAAATCTTCAGTGGTTATGTAATAACTAGAAAATATAAATATGAAAACTACACTGGCAAAAAGTGACAAAAGATTAAGCTTATCCGTAATAGTCCTAAGGAAAACCAGTTTGAAAAATACATGGTATAGGAAGATGTATTTAGTTCACTGAAATATGAGGAGTGTGAAGAATCCAGGAATTTTCCATCACAGGATGTTTCCAAATATAAACTGAAGGACCACTCACTCAGTTGGAAGTGTTCAGAAGATAGACTGATCCAATTCAGGAAAGAAAGGTCTTAGCTCTTTTAACCAGACATACCATTTTGGAATCATCTACAGAAGGATCTATCCAAGGATATCGGTAACACAAGAAAACTACATAGAGTTAGACAAGAAGGCAGAGGATCAAATGCTACAAATGTCAACATTTAAGGGATATATAAAAAAAAAAAGTGAAGGAGACAAGAATGTTTCAATGAAAAGGATTAAGGATTATTCAGTACTCACTGGCTTTGACCTTTAGATAATTCATTCATCTACTTATTCAATCAATATTTATATTGTGCTTACTATGAGCCAGGCATTGTGATAGGTGAGAGCACAGTGAAAAGCAAGACAACCCAGGCTCGACCTGCATGGGGCTTACCATCTAGGAAATAATTCAGATATAAACAATTAATTAAAGATGTTTATTAAGAAACCTTTCAAAGAATCCATAGAGATAAAAAATAGAAAGCAGATTTAAAGGTATACAAGCAAATGAATATAGTGGCAGTAAACTCCTTCAACGAGCTTAGCTATAAGAAAAGAAGAGAAGCCAGAAAATAGAGGCGATACAGGACCAATATTCCGGAAAGATTTCAATCATTATATGGTGGTGGGAAACTTCCAAACTTAATACTCAATTATTTTCTCATCAATTCCTGGGCTTCTCCAAATCCGAACAATAGCACGAGTCATGTCTACGCTGACTATGGTGGAAGCAGCTGCCTGAGCAGATTGACTGTCCTTTTCTGTCTTCAGAGACCATCAGCCCAGGCTGTCTCCCCACAGGCCCTGCATAGCATATGTTCTCTTCTACATTGTGAGGATATCTGCATTAGCCTAAGTACATACAGCAGGCCCTTTAATTAATGCTCAATAGGCTTCCCACATTAGCAAATGTCACTATGTCCCCTCTGGAACTCTAAAGCATCTGGTAGACTTGTGTCTTCCTCAAGATCCTGCTTGTTTCTCTCTTAGTCAAAAGGCACAAGTCACATACCCTTACTTTGCCAAAAGATATGGTAAGTCCTATCTCCAAATATTCTTTTGGCCTTCGACCTCTCACTTTGTTGATTGGGTTGACTCTAAGGCATTAAACCACCAAATTCATTGTTTTCAACCTTATTGTCTTTGTGACTTTCAAATACTAGGATAGGATTTTTGGTGGTACTCTCAAGAGAGATCAAAATGTAAATGCCAGTTTTTAAAATATATACATATATAAAATATGTATTTCAAAATGAAAGAAAAATGTATTCTCACTGCTGTATTTAGTTGGTTGTCCTTAGACCTTGCATTATGATTTGAATCAAACAGCTTTCTACACTACTCTTTTACATACAATCCTAAGGCAAGATCCTCTTATGTTCCAACGCACAAGTAGTTCAGCTTTGGCCTGACATTAAGTTACACTTTTTATATCTTACCTCACAAAATGTACCCTACTCTACATCCTTTCATTTCAATAATCTATTTCCCAGATATCATCATAACACTCTATTTCTTCAGATGGACAACCCACCAATGGAAGTTTCCTGGAACCCCAGTGTGCCACGACACACAGGTTTAATTATGTGATTTAAGCTCTATGGCAAACAAAGAATACTTGAGAGCTCAAAACTGGGAAAAAAGATTTTCAAAACAGAAGATAGTTTATTGGATATATTTTGGTTGGAAAGCAGAGACGAATGACTGAGGAAATTTCTTTTCTTCCCTCAGAACATAAGGGCCTGTATCTACCTATACAACCCCCAATACATCTAGAGGGATCCATTCAACTAGTCACAGGTAGGTGACCATACATCTTAATATTCCCAAGACAATGCCAATTGACACCTGTTGTCCAAGTATTCCAATGTTGAGCATCCCCTTTTAATCTCAAATGTCTTCTTATCTGAACAATAAATTACCTGGTCACCTAAGACAAAAAGTATCACAAATCTTCCAACCAGCTAAATGTCTGAAATTTTTGGTCAACTTTTTACCCAGCTTTAAAACCATGTAATATTGTTGTGAAGGAGCAATTCTCCAAAACATCGGTTAATGGATGCCAGCAACTCTGAGAAAGAAATGCAAAAATTTAAGTACAATAGTGCACTCAGGAACAAATAAATATAAAGAAGCCAACTGCCTTTTGATGCTAAAACTGAGAAGCATTATAAATAAAAGCTGAGAGGAGTATTCCAAGCTTTAGGTCCACATTGCCAAAGTAAATCAAGGCTGTAAAGAGTTTATGAGATTCTAAAAAACACATTAGAGTCTAGCGAAGAAAATTCTAGTATTTTTTAAATTACTACTATTGATTTTAATTTTTTAGAAGAAGTCTTAAGATTACCAAAGGCATCAGATTGAATATTATAAGTGAGTTGAAACAAATGTGTCTGGCTTTAACCATTTGGCAGATTCTGATCAGTGGAACCACACTCTAACACAGTCGTATATCCCTCATTGAACAGATATTCCATTAAACTACATACAAACCAGTGGGAAGTGCTGAATCCCTGCAATTGGTAAATCTTAAGGCAGGTTTAAATTGTCATTTTGCACATTTGATTTATGGCTATCTACTTTTATTATGTCCTGCTAGCACCCTTTCTGTTTTGTCTCAGTCTTTGCTCACGTGTGCAGCTCTGAACCTTGAAAGAGCAATAATTTGCTCTTAAATTCTTCCTTCCAAACATTCACAAAACTATGCATAGGCCTTTCTCTACCTTCTCTCAGATCCGATCCGGTGGTTTCCGGATACTGCCCTAATCCAGAAGCCCTGCTATTTCTCAGTACCCTTTGTTAATAGCCTTCCAAATGACTTTTTGAGATTCTGTTTTTAGCCAAATCAATTTTATTCAAATTTACATAAAATCACAAAATTTCATAAGTGGCTATATCAAATGCTTACTGAATGTCGAAATATACATTCTGGACTCACAATTAATTTTGTGCCCTTCTTTATTTACTGGTGAACTCATTTTTTTTCAGGCCTTTTCCTTTACTATTATATCATCTATGTGAAACTTTTCCTCTTCTAACTTTTTGCTCTGTTCTGTTGGTAACAGATCACAGCACTTGATACAACCACACATCTTTGCTCTGCTTTTCTGCTTAAAGGATTCAAATGAAAGTGAACAGAATGATGTGGATAACATCCGGAGTGCAACTGAAGTAAATAGCGATAATTGGCCTACCCAAAAGATGCTTAAGTAAAAACATAGTATCTTCCTACATGCACCTGAAGTATTGTCAAACTACAGCATTGAGAAGCAAAATCAGAATCAAGAGATAAGAATTACAGAGGCAGAATGAACCTCAACAGAATTTATTCATTAGTTCAGTGAACGGTTATTGAGAGCCTTCTATATAAAGCACTATTGCAAAGAAGAATTAGTTAAGGTCCCTATTCTCAAGTCCCTTACAACCTATTATAGTCACATAATACATGAGAATAAATAGAACTGTGCAAACATGGAATGAACTGAGTCATGGAGCAGAGAACATCTGGTCAGCAGGGAGATACAGGTAAGAGCTGACTAACCACCTGTCAGGTACATCGTAAGAAAGATTCCTGTATTGGATATACATTTATTTATTTATCCCGTTTTATTTCAGAAAGAATTTCAAGTTTGGATTTTTCTTGCTCCTAATCCATACATTCCATTAGTAGCAGAGTTATTATTTTTGGATCTTCCTTTATCAGTAAGTCAGCATCTTACTGCCAGCACCTGCCACTGAGGACTTAGGCAAAGAGGTAGAAGTAGAATATACATATAGAAGTCCTTGCCAGACAGAAAGAAGGAAAAAAACAATCCCCATTGGTCTAATGGAATATGGGAAGACATACAGAGGGAAGATGAAAAGGTCAGATACACAGGTCCTCATTTTCCCTTCATTAGAATGGAACCATAGGAAAAGAAATGCAAGTATCATGGTGTTTATGAAAGATCCTCAACACTGAAGGGATAATGGCAGGATTCTCCAGTTCAGCTTGGGGGAGGCTATAAGCCCCTAGAAGAATCCCCAGCCATGCCCACCATGTTGCAAGATGTAGTGTATCAGAGGCAGATATATTATGCTGGGTACAGGAGTTTGAGGCAGCACCACTGGATTTCCCAGCCTATGTATAACATACAAGTGATACAGAAATGGCCAGGTGTCCAATTGAGGGAATATACAGGTGACAGGTGCTGAACAGGCAGGCAAAATATCAAAGGCCTGGGCTGGAACAAAGATTCCATAGCAAACAGAATCATTGTAAATGGAGGCGAATGGCCCCAACCATGAACTCCATTGGCATATACCTGTGTAATATCTCAAAAGGCCAGACAACATCAGTGGGAGACCAGTACCACCACTACACAACCAAAATCAGCAGGAATTCACGGGACACCTAATAGGTATCAGACTACCTTTTCCTTTAATACCATGGAGTAACATAAACCTCCTTTCAACTTTCAGACACCAACTTGGAGAGAAATAAGGAAACGTAGAGGAAATTTGAAAGAGTGGCCATGTGGCCAACATAATGAGAAATCCAAAAGGGACTGATTAAACTGAACAAGATTGAAATACCATGACGAGTTGGCAAATTTCTGATTTTGCCCCCAGCTATCTAGTAATTATAAAGCCCTCCAAATCCCTACACATGTATAAACACAGGCAACTTGCTGCCCAGTAAGACTGGGTTCATAAGATTTAATTCATTTTAGAAAATCAACAAAATTAAATTTTTTTTGTATATCTGACCAGTAATGTGGGTAGATTCTTGACTTCACTACAAATTTACTGGCATATATCCATACATGTAAAATCAAATAGTCAATAATTCGTCTAGAAAAGTTTTTTAGAAGAAAAAAAGAGTCAGGCTCTCTTTCAGCAGGTACATTGAGAGGCCCCGGCAGAAGTTCACGTTGTTTATTTCTATTCTCTACAATGATTACTTTCACAAACAGGATTATTAACCTGTTTTAATGCTGTATTTTAATCTCCTTCATGTTCTTGAGTTTTAATAAGTTTTCTCCATACTCTATATTGCTATTAATTTGTATTCTGAAGAAGTTGATTACTCTTATAATGCTGTATTCATTGAACCCAAGAATCTGTTTTACATGAAATGTGAATTTCAGCAGCACAATCACTGAATGAAAACACGTCTCCTCTTTCCACATATCTTCTTTCCTGTCTTGATGATTTGGACTTCTTTACACACCTCAAAGCAGACTTCTCTTCATTTTCACCCATTGCAGACCCCTATTCCCTGTATACGGGCTTGATGCTTTTGGTGTTATAGTTATTATTTCACAATAACGTATGGAATTATCACCAACAAAGGAATGTTACTCAACATCTCTAGTAGCTACATGGATTTGTCCAGTCACGTACCTTAAAGCAAACCACCAATATCTAAACCATCAATATCTAAAATAGATTACAAGCGTATTAAAGACTATTACCAAAATCTGTCCCAGGTAGCTGTCATTTCATTTCCCAAGGAGGAAAAGGAAGAGAAAAAAAATAGCTAGCCTCTTTCGATTTATCAGTTCCCATTCTGGGTGATGAAGATGGGGGAGAAATGTTGGCAGAGATGTAAGAAGGCAAGGTTTAATCCATAAGGGCTGGAGGGAAGAACAAGGTTTAAATGTGGCTAAACAAGACCTAAATCAAGAACCTTGGAGCTCAGGGAGAAATGAAAATCAAGCATCGAAATTATAGTTCCTTCTATATTTGCCACACTGTGATTTCCAGTTTCTCTGAATTCTCTCTGTTTTCTCCAAATATCGAAGTTCACAGGGAAAAGTGACAATAGGCTACAAAAGAATCTACCAAGTCCCTCTTTATCTTTAGCAGAGTAGGGAACTGGTTATAGATGTTAGTTTGATTTCCAAGAAGAGATCATGGTGTTTTTACTACAAAGGGTTAAACTGCTAAGTAAGGCAGGAGATTTCACTGTGACTTTGAGTCCAGCCAGCACACACACAATCAATCCTGGCTACTTTCCTTTTCTTACCCCGGTTACTGAAAAGCTATTAAGTCTCTGAAAAGCTGTATCAAAAGCAAACAAAACCCTGAAAGATGGCAAGATTGAAAGGAGACTCTGAAAGCAGCCAGTCGATGCCAGGAGCCCAAAGTCTTTGTCTGCACAGTTGCCTCTTTTCTTCATCTCTCAGAGCCTAAGTTGTTCAAGGGCTGTGAAAGGTGTCAGAAAGACAGCCTACTTCTAAAGTTAGGCAAAGTCTGGGAGGTGAATGCATGAGATTTCTATCAGATTGCTTACCCTCACCCAAAACCCTTTAGGAGAGTTTTAAAAAACACATTTGAAGACCTTATACACAATCACTCACAGCAATCTAAAGCAATATCTAAAATATGTCTTCTCTCTGGCTGAAAAATGAAAAATGTAATTTCAGGAAAAAAATTCTTATTTTTTTCCTTCTATTTTTTCTACTCTATCATAGAAGGACTGCACCAAAGACCTTATCTTTGACTCTTGAACCTTTGCTTAAGGAAGACTTGATAAACATAATACTTGCTTTTCCACTGCCAAGGAAAAGAAAAGAGGTAAGGATAATTTTAAATTGCAGAAAATACTACAGTTATCATTGTTTGGCTCGGGAATATATAATTTTATCATTAAAATTACAGCTAAGCAGGACTTACTTCCTGATATGATAACTCTGGTCCCTAGGATTCATGAGGAACAAAATAAGAGATGAAACTCTTTGTGAAAATATTAAGAGATTTTGTTGACTTCACGGTATCTTCCATCATGAGGAGTTAAGCAATATTCTGGGCCAAGAGTGACTTAGAGAGAAAAAGGCTTTCAAAACTATTTATGAATGGAAAAACTTCCAAAGTTCCTCAACACCAATTTTACTCTCCTCTCAATTCAAGTGCACGATTATACCTATATCCATAATGGAAGGAGGTGGGGATTATAGTCTGAGAAAAATCTTATTGAAAGAGAAAGTAATCTTGATTTTTCATACCAGAGAGTTTTTATTATCCTCTAATTTCCCTATAGGTTATAACAAGGTCCTTTGGTGTCCCAAGAATCTTCAAAAATCTTCAACCTGCAAACCAAATAGGAGGAAGAATGAATTCTGCTCAACAGTAGTATTTTAAATCAGTTAGTTGACATTTTTAAAAAGTAAAAATCTTGTATCATTCAAAGTAATGAAAGCTAAAGAAGATATTGAGGAAAAGGTGTCAGATTTAAAAATTTCTGACTTCTTAGATTTCTTCATCTTAACATAAAGTACGTATATATTAAAGCACAAGTTTTTATTATAATGAATTTTCATTTTCTCAACAAAATCTAATTGGAAGAGACTTTTGCTTCCATCCATGAAGGAGCAACAGGAAACAGATTTATCTTCCTACCTTTAAAAACTGAAAACTAAAAATACAAAATATATGAAACAACAATTTTCACACATTGGACAATAGGCAGGGTAGGCCATTGATCCCTGATAAGAGGACAACAAATGAAGTGAGACCAACAATTGTCCCAGTTTACTGTCTGCATGTAATAAAGCCTGGCAAACTTCCTGAGTTAAGGAGACAAAGTTCAGAATTTGAATAAGGTTCAGAATTTGGATAAGGTGGCAGATAATCCAGAAAAAAGAGTTGCACAGAGAGAGAACTCCAGAGATTTGCAGAGGGTTCCTTCTGAGTCTTCTCTGAGTAATGATCAGCAGCTGCACATGAGGAAACTACCCAAGACATGGGAAAGAATCATCAGAAGGATCAGATGGAATAGTTTTGGGAGCTCATAAAGGGCCAAGAATAGTTTGCATTCACACCAACCAGAGTGAAAAGACTCTCTAACACAGAGTATCAAGTAAAGTCCTCAAGAAGAGTGTTACCTCAATACGGGGCCAAATTAGCCCTGGGTGAGCTGCCTAAAGCTTAAAAGCAAGTCTTAAAAAGGGTCAAATTGTTAACTACTACATTCCATAACAAAGCTCCCAAAATACTTCAGAAAATACAAAAACTCCCTCACCCAACAAGGTAAAATTTACAATGTCTGGTATCAATCAAAAACTATCAGCCATGCCATAAAGCATAATGAGAAAAAAATAAATCACTACAAAAAGACCCATAAAAGACATAAATAATAGAATTATCATTAACAATGTTAATGAAAGTTAACAAATGAAAATAAAACAGTTCTTATAACTAACTATACCTCAAATGTTCATGAAGGCTCAGCAAAGCGTGAACATCTTAAGGAGACATGATATACATAAAAAATTAATTTTCTAGAGATAAAAATTCCCTATCTTAAATGAAAAATGCACTTGATAGGATTAATAGCATTTAGACAATGTAAAAGAATGATTAGCGCATTTGAAGACATGGCACTAGAAACTATTCAAAATAAACCGGAAAGAGAAAAAAGACTAAAAATAATGAACAGAGCATCACTAAGCTGTAGAAAAATATAAAAGCAGACTAAAATGCATGCCATCAAAGTCCAGAGGGAAAGAAGAAAGAGAAAAAACAGAAAAAAATTTTTGAAGATATAGCCAAAATTTTTTATAATTTCATGAAAATTATGAATCCACAGACCCAAGAAGCTCAATGAAGTCCAAGCACAAGAAACATGAAGAAAATTACACCAAGATCTATCATAATCAAATTGCTCAAGACCTATGATAAAGAGAAAAATCTTAAAAACACCAAGAGAAAAAAGACACATTAGGACCAAAGACAAGAATGACAGACTTCTCATCAGAAACAATGCAATCCAGAAGACAGTGGAGCAATATCTTAAATGTACTGAGGGAAAAATTGTCCACTAGCAAAAATATCTTTCAATATTAAAGAAAAATAAAGATTTTTTTTCCAAACATACAAAAGCTGAAAGAATTTATCACCAACAGACCATCACCATAAGAAATATTTGAGGAAATTCTTTTTACAGAAAGAAAATGATCCTAAATGGAAACCTGGACCTACACAGAGTAATGAAGAACACCAGAAAAAGTAAATATGTGGACAAAATATAGGATTTACTTTCATATTTTTAAAAACTTATTGAAATATGGATGGGTAATTTTACTGTGTCAGTTAACTAATACATTATAATGTGTTAGATCTGGAGCCAAGAAAGAAACACATGAAGCCTCATGTATAGCAAAATGCTGTTTATTTTGAGCATCTGGGTGCAGATGGGCAGAAGCTAAAAAAGGCATCCAAGAGAGAAAAGGGGAGAGCCTTGGGTTTTTTATAGGATTTTTCTGGGGAGAGCAAATAAATCTTTTCAAACAACTGGGAAGGATAAGGAAAGTAAGTTCCCCTTTTGCATTTCATTCCTTTATCTCCCTAGGGGTCTGGCAAAAGCTACCTGCCTAACATATCCCTAGGAAGGGGAGAGGGGTGAGGTTTGGATGAAAGTTTGAGAAGGGTGAATTCTTTAAGCCTAGCCTAATGATTGTATCAATTACCTGCTACTGAGTAATAAATCACATCAAAACTTACTGACTTAAAGCAACTATTTTTTTATTCCCTTTGGGTGTGGGTCATTGAGATAGTTCTACTATTATAAGCCTTTCTTGGCTAATCTTGAGGGGCTCACTCACGTATCTTCAGTTAGCTGGTAAAACAGTTTAGGTCTAGCTAATCTAGGATTGCCTCAGCTCAAATGGCATAGCTTTGCTCCATGAGGTCTCTCACCTTCCAGCAGGCTAACCTGAGTTTGTTCTCATGACATAGCTGAGGTCTACAACTAGGTAATCTCAATCACGCAAAAAGGCAAGAGAAAGGCAAATTCACTTTAAAGCCTCTGCTTGTGTTACATTTGCTAACATCTTGTGGTATAAAAAAAGTCACCTGGCCAACCTCAGAGTCAAACTAGGAAAGGACTACAAAATCTTTTACATTGTAGGGCAAAGATATGAATATAGGAAAGCCATTAATTAATTAGGGGCATTAATGTAATCAATTTACTATGCACATCTACTTTAGTGACAGTGGATTCGTGCATCTACTGAAATAATTCATGCACATATATACAAACTGCATAATCTACATAAGGTAACCTCGGAATTTACTCTCCTTAGATATTTTTTAAGCCTCTTCATCATCATGGGTGATAATCTCAATAGTATGAGTAGCGGAGGGTTAAGGAAACAGGGTGAAAAATAAAGGATAGGTGTACAGAGAAAGAAAAAGGAATGCATTCCAGGAAGCTATGTTTGGGGCAGATTGGACCTGGGATAGTCTGGAGTACCAAGATATGCACCAAACAAGGCAGACATGGGAGGTAGTGACCATACGGGAAGAGAGAGGCAGTAAAAGAGATGCAAGACATCATAATCAAGAACCTAATCATGAAGCCAAAATTTCCTTTCACTAGAAAGCTTATTATATTCTTTCTAAGGTTCTCAACCTGAAAAAAAAGTAGGTAGAATTAATAAGCTAATAAACTGGGGAAAAGTCTAGATTGACATTTGTAAAATGAGTAGTACTATTCAAGCAAGAATCAAATTTTTATACTGATCCATGATTCCCAAAATAGAGTATGACCCTTCTGCTAGTCACCGGTTTTCAGAAAAATTGAATTGAAAAGGGAAAGAAAAGCCTCTAATCCACAACTGGAATGTAATGGAATGTTTCTATGAAGCAGTAATGAGTCTGGTTCTTTCTACAACTCACTTAGCTACAGAGCCCTAATTGCTTGGCACTTCTGCCCAAGTAATATAACAACAGATTTTGTTGTCAACCTTTAATAGAAAATATATTTAATTGTATTAAATACAATTATACTGTAGTTATGCTTGAGTGGTAAAGACAATGTTATTCATTATTATGTTTAACAGAAAATATATTTAATTTTCTAGTGAATTGATCTCATACAAATTGAAATTGGCAAATTAAAATATTTTTTTAAAAACAAATTATGTTTGGGATGCTATGTTCTTTATGTTAAGTGACACAGTCTTCATGAAGAAAATGCTATTCATATTCTTCTAAATCAAATTTATTTGTTCTGGTATTAAACATAGGAATTCCAAGAGAAAAGAGAGAGAGGCAGAAAGAGTATGGAACAAGAAAAGAAGGAAGGAAGGAAGGAAGGAAAGAAGAAAGAAAAGGAGGAAGGAAGGAGCGTTGTAGCACAGATACATAGTATAATCTCCTTTGGGAGGTGTGTAAATAATTTTTTGATTAAATTTGGAAAATAAGACTGAAAGTATTCAAACAAAAACTGGGTGGCCAAGCCTACTCTAGTATCTAGTACTAGTATTCTGGTATCCTGAGTCCAAATGAAAACCCAAAACATAAATAAGTCACTGGAGAACCTAGTGATATACCTGACTGGAACAATCAATTATTAATTATGAACTTATTTTCATACATAACCCACATCCATACACAGAGACTACTTTTTAAAAAAATAATGGCTTACCAGGCATGGTAGCTCACGCCTGTAATCCTAGTTCTCTGGGAGGCGGAGGCAGGAGGATTGCTTGAGCTCAGGAGTTCAAGACCAGCGTGAACAAGAGCAAGACCCCATCTCTACCAAAAATAGAAAAATTAGCCAGACGTCATGGCACGCACCTATAGTCCCAGCTACTCAGGAAGCTAAGGCAGGGGGATCACTTGAGCCTAGGAGTTTGAGGTTGCAGTGAGCTAAAGTGATGCCACTGCACTCTATGCAGGGTGACAGAGTAAGACTCTATATTCAAAAATAAAAAAATTTGAAAAATTAAAAATAAAAAATGATTATGTTTAAATATTATGTCTTTCTTTTGAAAATCACATTTTTAAAAACAAGTAATAAGGTTTACTGAAGAAGTTGACAAACTACTACTTGCCATGGGCCAAATCCAACCTACTACCTGTTTCTGTAAATAAAGTTTTATTGGAACACAACTGTACATTTATGTATGCACGTATTATCTATGACTACTTTCAAATATGTATTATCTATGATTGCTTTCACACTACAATGACAGAGTTGAGCTGCTGTAATGGAAACTATATGGTCCATAAAGCCTAAAATATTTACTATTTATCTCTTTACAGGGAAAGTTTGTCAACTCCTGGTTTAGAGGGAGAAGTGTAACTTTGAAATTAAATAAACCCATATCCTAATTTTATTCTTGCTAATTGTGTCTCTGAGCTGTAGCTTATTCATCTCTTTTAAGAGGGGAAAGTAGGAATAATAATATAAACTTTGTAAGAAGTTGAGGGGATGATGGGGAAAGTACCTGGCACAGGAGAAAAGCAAGAAAAAATAGCAAACAAATTTATAAATAAGGAGAAAACAAAAGGAGCAGCAAAGAGAAAAATGTTTGCCTCTGGGTAATGTGAATTGGAAGTTTAACAGAAAACATTTTGCATTATTTACCCATAAAACTACTGGACTTTAAACTTTCTGATTTAAAATTACTTTATTTAAAAGAATATTTCTATCTAAAATTGTAAAGTATGGTATTTGTGTAGGTACCAATTGATCCAGGATTAGAACACATGCAGGGAGACATGATATTTAACAATAAAGTGTCCCTGTAATCTCTGAAGACATAGTAAAGATTTTAGAAGACAAAAGTAAGAATGTAGTCTCACTACATAAAATTTTTTAGAAAGAACAAAATTGTCACTCCCTATTTTATGCTATATAAAGAAGTAGATCCCAAATGGATTAAGGTCCTAAATATGAAAGAAAAACTGCAAAGGTGAAAGGAAAACAGAATTTGTGACTTAAGGCTTAAGAAAGATCTCTTAAGCAAAACCCACCAAAAATGATGGATTTGACTAGAAAATAAAGTCATTTATAGGATTTTTCAAACTAAAAAAATGATAGATTTTTGTCTTACTAATAACAAAAGACTGACAAAAATTAAAAACTAGGATACACAAGGAGCTGCTGCAAATCAACAAGGTTCATTCATGATAAGGGGGACATTTGAGACATTCCATTCTAAGTGTGCTGTTATCTATAGGTATTTTGGTAGATGCCTTTTATGAGGTTGAGGAATTTTCCTCTAATTCCTCAAAGTAATTCCTAGTTTTTATCATGAATGGATATTAAATTTGGTCAAAGGCTTTCTCTGCATCTATTGAAATGATGATATGTCTCCTTATCCTGTTAATGTAATGAATTACACTGATTGATTTTTAAATGTTAAACCAATCTTGAATTGCTTGTATAAATCCCACTTTGGCATTATGTATTATCCTTTGTATATATGTTGCTAGATTTGATTTGGTCACATATTGCAAAGGCTTTTTGCATCTATTTTTACAAAGTATATTGACCTATAACATTATTTTGTTATAATATTATAGTCTGATTTGGGTATCGGTGTTACACTACCCTCATAAAACAAGTTAGTGAAAAATTGATATTATTTCTTCTTTAAATATTTATAAAACTATTGAGGCTGGAAATTTATGAAAAGATTTTGAATTATAAATTTAATAACTTTAATAAATAAGGCTATCCCAATTTTCTATTTCTTTCTGTGTCAATTTTAGTAATTTCAAGTTTTAGGAAATTTGTCTACTTCATCTCGATTGCTGAATATATTGGCATAAAGTTGTTCATGATATTCTTCTATTATTTATTATACATGTGCTTTTTAGTGACTTCCCTTTTATTATTCATGATATGTATAGTGTAATTAACTTTAATTTTCTTGTCAGTCTAGCTACAGGTTCATCAATTTTATTTATAATATCTTTTCAAACAACCAATTTTTGTTTTCATTGAGTTTCTTGATTGTTTTCTATTTTACTGACACTTGCTTTTTTCCAGCTTTATTCGGGTATAATAAAATGTGTATATATTTAAAGTATACAAGGTGATGTTTTGATATACATAAACACTGTAAAATGATTACTACTATCAAACTAATTAACATATCTACCACCTCGTATAGTTACCTTTTGTGTGTGTGCATGTGTATATATGATACAGAACATTTGAGGTCTCCTCCCTTAGCAAATTTCAAGTACAGCACACAATATTATTAACTATTGTCACCATGGTATACATTAAATCTCCAGAATGTATTTATGTTGCATAACTGAAACTCTGTACTCTTTAACTAACATGATATTTACTCTTGTATCTATTGTTTACATCCATATAATTTTTTATGTTTAATTTGATTTTAAGTTTTATTAGGGAGACAATTTTTATCATTATTTCTTCTTTTCTAATATAAGCATTTAGAGCTATGAATCCCTATCCTCAAAAACTGCTTTACATCAACCCACAAATTTTGGTATGTTGCATTTTAATTTTCATTCAATTAAAAACATTTTCCAATTTTCCTTGTGATTGCTTCTTTGATCCATAAATTACTTAAAAGTGGTTTTTTTTTTATTTTCAAGTATTTGGAGATTTTCCAGATATCTTTTTCATATTAATTTTGATGTTCATTCAGTTGTGGTTAGATAGCACACTCAATGATTTTAATCACTTTAAATTTATTTAAACTCATTTTATCACTCAGCATATGATCTTTCTTGGTGAATGTTCCATGTGGGTTTGAAAATAATGTGTATTCTGCAGTTTTCAGGTATAGCATTCTATAGACATCAATTATGTTGTCTGGGTTTCTAGTACTGATCACGTCCTCTATATCCTTATTGCACCACTTACTAAAAGAGGAATTTTGAAATCTGGAACTGTAATTCTGAAATCGTTTAGTTGTCCTTTCATTTCCACCACTTTTATTTCATGTATTTTGAAATACTGTGATTAAATCCATACACATTTTGAATTGCTTTGTCTTAATAAATTAACCATTTTATCATTATGAAATACTCTTCTTTATCTGTGATAACAATTCTTACCCTGAGGAGTATTTTGTATAATATGAATATAGCTTTCTTATTTTTACTATTTTCACAGAACTTTTTTCACCCTTTTGATTTTAACCTCTCATATAATTTTTTTTTATCCTTTTAATTTTAATCTCTCTGTATCTTTACATTTAATGTGAATCTCTAGATACAGCATCTAGTTGTTTTCTGATTTTTCAATCCAATTTGATAATCTTTTTTTTGGTTGATTTATTTATATTTAAAATATGTTAATTTTATATCTAATATCCTGGGTGTGGATTTTTGACGTGATTGTTCCTTACTCATTATTTCTCTCCTTTTCTGTTTTTTATTAAGCAGTATTTTAGCAACCTACTTTGTCAATGTTTTATTGACTGCAACTTGTTGTGGGGGGGGCGCAATTTGATGATTCTATAGAGTTTAAAATATATCTGTATTGCACCATATTCTACCTTCAGATAGCTTCATACAAGAACTTTAAACAGTTACGAGAACTTTAAAAAGTATACTTCTATTGTCAGCACTCCCATTCTTCGTTATTCTTATCAGAAGTTTTATGTCTGCACATATTATAAGCATGTAAAATACATTTTTATTATTTCTCTTTATTAGTCAAATATCATTTAAATAAATTTTAAAGTAAGAGAAAAAAAATTTTAGTTTACCCACCCGCTTATCTTCTATTGCTATCCTTTCCTTATATGGATCCTGATTTCCATCTGGTATCATTTACCTTCAACCTGAACAACTTCCTTTAATATTTCAAATGGTGCAGATCTGCTGGTGACAAATTCTTTTAACCCTTGTTTTTCTGAAAATGTCTTTTGTTAGCTTTCATTACTTTCATGTTTGAAGAATTTTTTTCCTCTCCATTAAATTCTAAGTTATATTTTTTTCCTTTCAGTACTTCAAAGTTGTCATTATGTCTTGTATTGTTTCTGATAAGTAGAAAGAAACATTCTTATTACTTTTCCCCTGTATGTAATGTGTTATTTTTGCCTGGTTGTTTTTAGTATTTTTTCTTTATCAATTTTTTCATGGTTTGATCATAATGTGCTTTGATGAGATTTGATTTGGGTTCATCCTGCTTGCTATTTTTTGAGATTCATAAATATGTGCTCTGCTCTATATTTTTTATGTTTTGAAATTTATTCAACACTGATATCTTCAAGATTTTTCTTCTGCTCCAGTATCACCACCTCCACTCCTTTTGACTACAAATTACATACATACATAGGACCAGTTAGTGTATCTGACAAGTCACTGAAACTCAGTTCATTTATTTTCAGCTCTTCATCCTTCGATTTCCATAGTTGATTTCCCTCTTTCCACTAATTTACTAATATTTCATTGTGCACTGAATAATCTGCTGTTAATCCTATCCAGTATTTTTTCCAGATATTACATTTTTCATCTCTAGATTATTAGGATCATTTGGGATCCTTTTCATATCTTCCATTTCTAGATTCTCTAGATTCCTTGGGATCTCTTTATATATTTCATTCCTTTATTAAAATCATTTTTCCTAATTTAGAAATACATATTTTCCTTTATGTCCTTGAACATGTTTATAACTATTTTAAAGTCCTTATGGGATAATTCTATTATGTCTATACTTTAGGGATCATTTCTATTAAATTATTTTTCTTCCAGTTATGGGACATTATTTTTCTGCCTCTTCATATCTCTCACATATTTTGGGTGTATTATGGACATAATGACAACATTGTTGTCCGAATGCTGTTGTCTTCCTGAATAGAATATTGGGTCTTAGTCCAGCAGGCACTGCATTTAATTTTTGGCAACTTGATCCTTTGAAGTCTTGCTTTTGTGATACGTCAGAGTTGTTCTGGAGTATCATTTACTCTAAGGCTAAAGACTAAGGTTAAATAGTACTGCTTCTGGAGCATGGCTTTCTAGGTTCTCCACTCAGTCCCTAGGGTATTCAATACGGTTTTTCCACTCTGACTGGCTGGAACTTGAATGTCCCTCAGCACTGTGCAAATTCAGATCAGCTCACAGCTCCCTGGTGTTTTTCTTCCTGCAGTAGTTGTTCTTTGCAGGGCCATATGGAATCCCACTCTGACAAGGCACAGATTAGTATTTAACCAAGGATTCAAGTGTTCCTCTATGCAGATTTTTGACCCTCCTTTCCTGTACAACTCTCTTTAGCCCAGTACTCGCTTTACCCCACAAATTCTAATTGCTTCATTAGCCCCAAACTCTAAACTCTGAATATTCAATTCATTCAGTATTCTAGTAGGGCTCTTCCTTCTTACACTGCAGTCTGGAGAATGTTTTCATGCAGAAATCCACTGCCTTGTATGTGGTACAAATGTCTCATTTGCGGCATGGCTAGCATGTTCTCTGTCATTTTAAATGAAACATCCAAGGCCAGCCTAATGCAACTCATTTGCTTTTCCCTGTGCTAGTGTAAAAGCTCTAGCCAAATGTTCATCATCAAATTCTTTCAAGTACTTTATATTGTAGAAAGTCCATTTTATCTTTTTTGCGTTTAGAATTCTCACTATATTCTTCAGACTGCACTTGGTTTTAGGATAAGAAGATGAGCTAGAGACAAGCCTTCCAGTAGGTAATTAATCACCTGTAATCAGCACTTACGGCCATCCACAGACGGTGAGAGAGTCAAGTGGAGAAAGAAGTGACTTCACTGTCTTTTCAGGGTTATTACAAATCCTGTTAAGGTTATACTCATTAAAATTGCTATTAACTTGTCCTCCCCCATCAGGATAGTTAATTAATTCTTCCTTATATTTTAAGATTAAGGCAATTAGGGGGAAAAAGTAAGAGTTAATGTGTCCAGACATGGGGAAACCTGATTTCTTTAGGAAGTTATTTAAAGAGCCTCAAAAAAAGGTCATATAAAAATGTGGCACATTATTCTGAGCCCCTAGCATAAAAGGCAAAAATCAGCAGTCAGTGGATATTCTGGCTGCTGAATTATTCTTCTATTTTGTTTTCCTGAATATTGTTTTTCATTTTGATTTTAGAAGATCCTGGTTTTATGAAACCTAGATTACATAACTTATGGTAAACCCTTTTTTTTTTTTTTTTTTTTTTTTTTT
>CAUYSK010043723.1:0-52251 GCA_963575035.1 Avahi laniger | reverse complement strand
CGAAAGTAGGGCAGACACATATGCATGCCCGGGTCCAGCGAATCTGAAGCCTAGGATGTCATTAATTGGAGATATAACTTTCATTTTGCAAACTGTAATGTTCTTTCCACATTCTTTTAATTTGTAGTCTGTTATTGAAGTAGAAGACGGTCTTTTAGGTGCCAGTCTTTTTTTTTTTTTTTTTTCGAGACAGGGTCTCGCTGTGTTGCCTGGGCTAGAGCGCAGTGGCATTATAGCTCACCACAACCTCAAACTCCTCCTGGGTTCAAGTGATCCTCCTGCCTCAGCCGCCCAGGTTAGCTGGAACTACAGGTGTGTGCCATCATGCCCTGCTGATTTTTCTATTTTTTTTTTGTAGAGACAGGGGTTGCCCCACTTGCTCAGGTTGTTCTCAAACTCCTGGCCTCAAAATGATCCTCCTGCCTTGGCCTCCCAGAGTGCTAGGATTATGGGTCCATTCAGTAATGAAACCAAGAGATGGCTTAGTTACCATCTTTCTGGGCCCTACAGATTGGGACATTTTGCATGGGAGCAAGTGGGAATGAGCAAACTGCCTTTTTCTTATCCCAAGTTCTTGATTCCAAAAGAGACACTGTATTCATTCCTCTCAATACAGTGACAAAAAAAGCAATTTTTCACACACTGTCTTGAAGTTGGTGTTCAACTAGCGGGTCAGTGGGACTGTATCTGGAGTTCACACTAGATTGGTAAATGCCATCCAGACTTGTCACTTGCATGTCAGCATGCTGACTGGGGCACCCGTCCACCCCAAGGCCCTGTGTGAAAAATCACGTGGAAGCGACTGTTCAGCCAGTGGATGGTGGTGGCCAAGGGCCTGAAGGGCAAGCGGCGTCCATTCCTGGGCAGCCTCTGTGGCCTCCAAGTTGGCAGCTCACAGATGGAGGGAAGGCAGAGCCACACGATCAGGCTTGTTCCAGAAAGCCGCGCTGGGCACGGACCTCAGGCCTGGGAATGGCTGCGGGAAGCTGCATGGTAGCTTCCTGCAGTTGCACGAGTTCCAGGGGACTGAAAGGCAGTGACCATGACTGTGTTTGGGGGATGGTCTCCCCTGCAAGAGGGATGTGAGAGCCCGACCACAGCACTGTCGTCTCGGTGCCCAGCACGAGTCAGTTACTAGTGGTGGTGTCATTACCTGGACTGGGGCACTGCTTTCCCCCTCCCCTTCTGGGGGAAGAAGAGCGGGTGAGTGCGTGTGGAACACTGCCAATGCCTGCTTAACCTTACTGAAATGCGTTCAAGTCAGCAGAAAACCGTAAGTGACACCTTAATAGAATTCAGATAATCTCGAGCTCAAGCTCTGGCCTGAGGTGGATACGGTAGGCAGCTGAGTGTAGTAAAAGGCATTTCATACAGAGTGTGATCGAGGTTCATTTATGTTGTTAAATGGTGTGTGAGACTCCGCTGCCTCTGGCGGTGGTCACAAGTGGCTGCAGCGGCGCCTTTGTGGAGGTTATTCTCGGCTCTCCCATCCTTATGTCTGTTCCTCCTCCTCTTCGGCCTTAGCTCAGCTGAGCCTGAAAGTGGGCGAGGGACCTGTGGGCTCCTGTCCAGAGTGGGATTTGTTTGGTTGATCTTGCAAAAAAGAATTTGCCAAGCAATGGTGTGACAGCTGGAATAAGCACTTTATTTTTAAAAAATAACAATAGAAAAGTACCTTTAAACAGTTTATAAAAGCATAACAGACCGTATGGAAGTGCCTGTTTTCTTAAAATGAGTACAGGAGCCTCACCAAGAGCCAGGTGGCACAGAGGGTACAAGTAGGTCCTTTCCTTGACCACCGTGGTGGATGGATCGTGAGGGCCTGAGCTGCTACCTGCCTTCGTCCCTGCGATTTATGGTAATGTGAGCTCCGCATTCCTAGCCTTGTGATGACCTCTAAAAGCTTCTTGACATCTTTATTTCTAACGGAAAATAATTAAATAAAAACCCAAACCAACCATATAATCGTTAAAACACTGAAGTTTTCAACACAAGGTGAGCAGATCAATAAGATTGTGATCATGTTTCGCTGTATCAGCATTTGAAATTCTCAGGATAATTTTATACATGGCTCTTGTACGACAGGGAGAGGTTGAACTGTCAGACTCTGGAGCTGTGGGTCACCTTACAACACTGCTTTTGGCTTTGAAGAAGTCTTGAGGAAAGCTGCACAGTATTCATCGCAAATGCCCACTGGTTCCCAGCATCTCTCCTGGTGTTGTGCAGTAGGTAACTCATCCTGGGCACACACCGTTCGGGGGTGGTCCGTTTGGCGCGGTGCTGCTAAGACTGGGGAACAGCAGCTCAGCTGATGTTTTGCAAAATCACGTGAGAGATGAGCTGCCCATCGCGGCCAAGTGGGCTGGTGTCCCAAGTCCAGGTCTTCCTGTACCGGTGAGGCTGCCTGCCCTCCCCTGGGGCAGTGGGGACGGCTTACGGAAGGTGAGTTATGCATCGAGTGGTTACACACAGGAGCGTGCTCTTATAAACACGAAACTGCAAAAACTAACACTTGGTACACAGTTTGTACAGCCACCTCCGGAACCGCCGGGCTTTCTAAGTTTACCAACCCAAGTTGTCTTTGCCCAGTTACGAAGAAGCCATTAAGGTAGAAGGTCCTGGTGGGTTTTGATTGTCTTGCAGGGTTATCCTACTAGCACAGGGACTTAGTAACTGTTGTTTCTAGCATCTAACACCACGTTTCTAATTGACTCCAGCCAGGGAAACAGGTTTTTATACATTCACAATACAATTCTGATAATATTTAGAAACATGCCTCAAACATGCAGCTTTAGAGAAAAAAATAGATATTTTTAAGCATTCAAAAGTCAAGCACAGAAACTGTGATCCAACCCAGTGTAAGATCATCCATCCTGATATACTTAAATGTTTGATATAAAAATACTCACTTTCTTGGTTTTATTGACTGCTTTTATGTTTCATTTGAAAATATCTCCAAACTGTACAGAAATGTTTATCAGACCATGCATTCACAAATAACACACTATTTCTTACAATTATACAGTGTAAAAGAGTAAAACATTTTTATTATATTTTTTTTTTCTTCGAGAAAAACAGATGTGTGATAGAGGCTGTGACAAAGTCTTGAAGGGCTCCAAACTGCGCAGGGTTTTTTCAAGCCTGAAACAGAAAGAAAACACGTTAGGAGAGCAGATCTCAAAGCCACGTGCAGTGAGTACTTCTTCTTGGCTGCTCCGGCTACCTTTTGCAGGTGCCTCTAGAAAGGAGAGTTAATGGCTCAGATGACAGTGGGTACGTGATACACAAACACTGAGTGACCATCCAAATACAGACCACACCTAGAGCATCAACGGTCTCACCTTAATAGAAGTTTTTCAAGCTCTTCCTCTGAAGCTGCAGGAAATGCTCAGGTTTTGCTTTGTGGCAGAAAAGTCCTTGACTCCCACTGACAGTTCCACCCTGGTCCCAGGATGTTCTTGAATACAGCTCTACTGTGCTCAGATTTACTTGCTTTTACGGCGCATCCTTCACATAAATTAGGTCACTAACAGACTCACCTAATTGAGGTTATGCAAAAGCTGTACGTAGAGCGGCATATAGAATTTTATACAGGGAAATGCTTGTGTATGGGAAGAGGCTATAAAGAAAACACCAGTGATAACACACATTTTCCCAGATAAGTCTAACTTGAAATGGTTAGACAGGTTGTTAAGTGCCGGTGTAGTTGAACACTCAGTGTACTAGACCACCTGCAGGTATTCCTATACGAACTCCCGCACAGTGCTGGCTGCATCTGAGCTATGATCCCAGGTATCTTCTCACTGCCAGCGTCTAGACGACAGTACAAATGCGTAGAAATGACGACGGCCTGTACCGTGAGACCCAGTACTGTTGCCTATGGCTCATGAAGTCCCCTGGCAGGGATCTGGACACCCGGAACCTTAGCTGGGACGCCATGCTCGCGCTCTCAGGTTGTTGCAGGTCTTAGCACCAGCTCATCAATTAGTTACATTACTGCAGAGAGAGGTGGAAGGAGAGCGCTTTGCTTGGGAAATGCTCCCAACATGCTTGCTCTGTGAGGGCCCGACACACTGCAGTGACCACCACTCCTCCCTCCTCTTCACTCTCCCAGAATTCTCTAAACCAGGAGGGTCTGTCTCCCAGGGGTGAAGCTGCCCCCTGTTAACATACCCTGGATGAAGCAGGCAGCTCACAGGGCCAGGCCTTATCTTGGGGACTGGAGCAGCTGAAGTTCCCTGACAATCCTCGACCTCTCAGGCTGACTCACATCCTCACTGGTGCCTGATCTGCTCAAGGAGCCACCTCAGGGACACTGGTTCTCAAAGAGAAGCACTGTCAACGGTGGGGAAAACCGGCTTAGAGACACCGGACCCAAGGCCTGTTTCCTTCCTCTGCAAGTCCTCACATCTTTCTAAACTTGACCACATGCCAGCAGCCCAAGCTGTGTGCCGATTCCAGGAAACGCTTTAGGAGGAACAACACTCACTCTACCCCTGTTCCTACTTGGGAACAATTCACAGGGACAGCACCCAGCAGCCCTTGGCCACTGGGCCTCTCAGCAGGCACAGGCGGTGGGGGGCCAGATGTGGGAACTCGGCCCCAAGACCAACCTGAAACCAAAAAAAAGCGCAGGCAGCGGCCACGTGGGAGCTCTCCCTCCCCGTGGCTCTGTTCATGCTGGGGCTGCCAGCTCCAGCCCACAGCACTGTCTGGCAGGGACCGGACGCCCACTGTCCTCGACCATCTGCGCGCAAACGCACATTGGCAGCCCTGCCCCGCGGGCTCCATAGCCAATTCCTGGACATTCCTTCCTCCTCCCCTTCAGCTTTCCACGCTCCGACAAGACCTCAAAGGCAACAGCGCTCAGCCCTAGCCACCCCTGGCCCTGTCAGTCTCGGTCCCTGCACCGGCCCCTTACTGCGAACTCCACGCAGCCCAGCCCTGCTCTCGGTCACCTCTGCCTTGAATCTGCATCCGCTTTGCTTCGGGGCTGCAAGAGAACAACACCCTCCACCTCAAGTCTCTCTGCGGGCCCCCAAGTCCCCGACACATGCTACAAGGCCCTCATAAACCTGGGCACGCACTGACCCCCGCTGTCTTTCAAAACTCACCGTTGCCGCCTCCCCGAACCACCCCCACTTCTCGCTGTCAGGCCGCGTCTGTGGCTTTCATGGGGAGTAACATGGATTGTTATGTCCCCGACTCCTTCCTCAGTCCCACACACAGTCCCTGCACACGCCAGAAGCGCAGTCCCGCCACCAGACACCTGGCGCCCAGGGCCCCGAGCCTCAGCTCCCAGCGATGATGCCGGGCCGGAGACCCGCGGCACCTGAGACCCCCACTGGGCCGCCTCTGCAGGGAGCGATGCCTCCCTCCAGCCCCCTGGGCAGCAAGCAACCTGTCCTGACTGCCTGTGCCCTGTCCCTTCCTCCCTCGACCCCTGAGCAGGAAGGAGGTGTACGGGGCTGGTGGCTCCGGCCGATGAGAAAGGCTCATCTTCTCAAGTAAAGAACATGGGCGGGAGGAGGAGGGACAGGGCTGCAGCTTCCCGAGCCTCGTAACTGTGCCACGGAAGTGTAACCCTCACGTGGGAAAGGAATGTATCCACATGGCCCTAGATGTTCCCAGGCGGAACAGAAGGTCAAAATGTGGCTATTTCGGTCCCTGTAAACAAGGAAGAGGTTTAGCTAGGAACGGAGTTCAAACCTTGGAATGTATTCACAAGGACATTTTAAACAGAACCCAAAGATATCCAGGGACGCAGAGCAGCACGCGGTGGGGGTGGCAGGAGATCGATCCCCCTCCCAGAGCCTTCCCTGGAAGGGGGTCAACTGCAGCACACCAGTGACGAGTACACAGTCTCCTTGTCCCAGGTAAGCTGGAACCGGCCAGCGTGAAGACACCGGAGCACCTCTGAGAGCCTCAGGAATCCTACAGAATCACTTCTCTTGGTGGAGAAGATCAGCACGTGGGCACAGTCACTGAGGGCTATGTGGGGTGACCATGCCTGGGGGTGGCTGCCGTCCCCTCACCCAGCGCTCCCGCGGCTCCCAGCGCCGGGGAGATCCCCCAGGCCCCACGTGCATCGACTCAGCTTCTGATGATTCTTCCCGACAGTTTCTCTAGCGCTTCCTCACTGTGACCGAAAGTCACAGAGAGAATACTCTCCTGCATCCAATTGCAAATAAACGTGGGACATCGTATGACCTAAGAGGTTCAGTTTTCATTTTATACCTATCAGCTTCATTTAAAAAATAAGTTACTGATATTCATTTGTAATAAAGACATTTAAAAAACATGTCCTTTGAAAAGTTCACAGTCTCTAGAGCCCCAAGGGGAAGAGTTTTCTGCAGTTAGTAACTCCACTCCGCTCTAGACACCGACCCCAGGCTGCCGTCCAAGGGTAGGTCTTACGAGCGGTGTCATGCGACCTCCCTCGAACTCACTCCTGTAACCCATGGATGGCCCCGAGAAACAGTTAACACCGTTAGTGCTGAAAACAGCCGCCCTTCCCCGACCGGCTGCGCCCTCTCCTGGGCCCATCTGCAGCCTGACCCTTAGCTGCCCCGGCCCGTGGCCCTGTTCCCCGCCAACCTCTTTCCTGCCCCCGTCGCTAGGCCCTTCTGCTGTCCGTCAAATCACCACCTGCTCCTGCTGCTGTGACTGCCCACGTGCCTTGAATTATTGATGTTTTGGTTGATTTACTGCATTTAAACATTATGTGTAACTTGCTTCCAAAAAATCACATGGGTGGCTTTTAACTGATCTTTAAAATTTCTCTAGAGGAGGGAAAAAGACAAAACAAAACTGTGTCTTTTAGAATAAAAGTTTTCCTGAGTGATAGTATCAGTGAGAATGCCATGGGCATTACTATTAAGAACGACGACAAAAGGAAAATATAAAACATGACAAGGCTATCGAACTACTGGGATAGTTACCAGCTGTCGTTGGCGATGTGGAAAAATCTTACCTATTGGTAAGTTTGCGAGAAACAACGTCGCCAGAAAAGAGCCACAGTGCAGAAGGCTGGGCAGGTGGGCTGCAGGGCCTGGCACCTGCCCGGCGTGTGCTTCCCGGCGAGCACCGAGAGATACTGTCGTGGGCATGAAATGACCGAAGCCCCTAAAATGTGGTGATGACCTCCTTGGCCAGACCGCTCGGTGGTTCTCTGTCCGTAGCAGGAGTCTCGCCTTCCGCTCTGACTCATCTTTTCCCCAGGCCCCGCACCAGGCTGCCACCGCCTGCCCCGGCGTCCCTGCCGTTCTCAGCCACGCTTTCCACGGAGACCCAGAAACCCCTACATGCGGTGTCTGGCACGCAAGTCACCTCTGCAAACCCTATCTTTTTTTTTTTTTTTAAAGACTACTCTCACTGCCGGCAGCTCAGTGAGCAGTGACAGCTGATACCGACTGGACAGACGGACAGATCGCCAACATTGCTGCCTACGAGGACAGCCCCGCAGTAGAGGAATTCACTGAGCCCAGGGTAATTATCTTATTTCTGAAGCAGCTCATAAAAATGTCCCTAAGCCATCAAGAAAGGGCTTATAATTGGATTAATAAAATGGGATATACATGCTACATCTGAAATAGATTTCCAAAGAAATGGATAATTCCCCAAAAAGGCTGAGGGGCTCAACGGGAAAAGTTTCATTTCAGTGAAATTCCCTTAGGTGGACTCACGTCATGACCCTGCTAGGTAAGCGGATAAGCAGCTGTACATGGCGCCAGCCCCACCCAAGACGGTCGTGGTGAGGACCAAATACTGGGGGTGACGTGCTTTAAAACTCAGCAGTTATCACCACTGTATAATATGTACATGGAACAGAATTTAACTTGTACCCTCTATAGCTATTAAAATGTTTTAAAAAGGAACAAACAAAACTTATCAGTTGCTATCCTGGGACGCCCTGCGCTATGGAGACCACGGATAACAAAGACCACCGTTCGGAACCACCCCACAAGGCGCCAGCACCCAGGTCGCCGGGCTCAGCCCAGAGGCCTGCAGTGCAGGGATGCAGGCGTGACGCCCCTGACCACGCTGTCATGCCCCACCCGGGACGAGCTGCCCCTCCGGACGGCTTGTTCAGTACTGACTTTGGAACTCACCGGCACGCTCCAGTTTTGCGGAACAGCTGGAGAACAGGAGCCACCGTTGAAGATTGCATTAACACCCACAAGACAGATTGCAGCCGCCATCACACACCTGGGACCTGGGACAGAGAAAGACATCACCCATTAACGGTGCGCAGCAGCTCCAGCCCCCGCCGGCCTCCTGCTGCCGAGCTGAGGACAAGCGCCGCTTCGGAACCGTCTTACATCAGTGGCATAGAAAGCTCTCAGCCAGGGAAATGAGCTTAGGACTTGGTGGAGCAAGTGAGCGGAGGCTCTCGGGCCAGGGAGGACGGACGCTCTGAGAAAAGCACGCTGCGCGACACCTTCACCAAGGCTGTGATCACACCTGTGGCAGGCCCAGCAAGCAGGCACCCTGCAAACATGTTCCCCCGGCTACATCCCCAGCACTGTGGCCTACATGCTAACGACCGTCCAAAAGCCCTGCCGAGGTAGGGCACGGGACCTGAGGCCCCCAGAGAAAGATCCAGAAATGTAAGAACTCTGGTCCACCCCAGGCCATGGGAGTCCTGTGCTATCACATTGCGCCAATGACTAAACTTTGCTCCCAGCACCTCTTGGAAAACAAAAACTGAAACAAAACACATTTGTGAACATATCCTGCTACTCCTAGGTTCTGAGGATTTTGAAATATGAGGGTACAAAGACCCAGCTAGTAATCTGTAATATCTGTCCTGGGGACATGGCTGCTTCTCAGCCAGCCAGTTTTCACCAGAATTCCTGGTACCAAGGAAGGAAGCCCATCTCTGCATGTGGATGCCCATGGCCCTAGTCCCTACTAACATTTCTAGAATTCTCCTTCTTGCAGAGAGGCTGGCTCTAGCACGCAGGGCTTCGTGAACGGGAGTGCGTAACATGCTGCTGCAAACCGTCGAGCTCCCCAGAAACAAGTCACTAGTTCAGCGGGCACAGGAGGCTGGCCCGACCCGATTCAGCAAGGAGCGCCACTGCCCGGTGCTGAAACCGCCTCTGGGACCACGGTTGAGCCCGAAGCAAAGGCCACCTTCCTAGGATATCTCTCCTCTTGGAATTCAGGGAGAACGTTTTCCCCAGAATTTCACTGTAAACACATTAAAGATGAGTAGATATGATTCTAGTTTCCTAGTAGAAGTTACTTGAGGACAAGAAAACAAACATTCACTTTGCAAAGGAAACCTATCAGCTCACATAACTTCTCCCGGCCCTCGCTGCACTCGCCGACAGCACGGACGGAGGGAGGGCGGAGCGCCTGCGGCAGGGACCCTAGGGTGCCTCCGGGGCCGCAGCGCCAGGCTGCACTTTCGGGGAGGGTGCGCTTTTAGGACGCCTGTCATTTAAGAAGTCACACTGTTCCTCCTGGCCTCTGAGCTTAAGCTAACCAGTGTGACTCGCGCTGATTAAGAGTACCGGGACCTGCACCGTCACCCCGTGTCCCCTCTTTGCATATCGACAACTGTTCTACATGATCACCAACAACTACATCGGCAACAGTCGTCTGCGCAGCGGGGCTCGCCGGGTGGGCAGTCAGAACGCACGAACCAGACGCTACTCTAGAGACCCCATGAGACGAGTCCCCGAAGAACACAGAATCCCGAACTTTATGCTTCTGAATTTCCACGTTCCGCCAAGTAAGAGAGAGGCCAGACTGGAGGGTTGGGGCAGAGGCTCCTGGAGGTGGCCCCGACCTAGAACTGCTCTCAGGAGCTGTGGAGCAACTTGACTCGATGTCCTGGTCGTAGCACGTGGCCGCCCTCTTTGAACTTCGTCCAGGGAACAGTCAGGTGCCGATGCTCGGGGTGCCGAGGAACTCCAGCCAGACGCACGGGAAACAGATCGTGGGCAAAAGCGGGAGGGGAGAACAGCAGCTTTCGCTGCACTTCGTCGTCACCACGGTCTTGGCTTGGAGGGAGCTCCGTCAGTGCCGTGTGTGGTGTCAGCAGACGCCGGAAGACACAGCAGCGGCTGGAAGGACCGCCCGCCGTGGGCCTGGCAGGTGCGGAGGGACTTCAGGCCCAGCGTAACTCACGCGGGAACCGTGGCAGCCGCGGGGCTCGGAGGATTCGCTCTGCTCGCTGGGGAAATGCAGAAACCTCTCGGAGAAGGGCGACCGCGCGCCCCGGGCTCCACTGCACCGCCACCTGGGCCGTCTCGTCCCGAAATTCCTTAAAACCTCGCCCGAGCCAAGCCTGCTGCACTGCGAGGCCACCTACTTGGATTCGGCACAGGGAGAGGCAGGAGGATCAGAGAGATCCAGCTGTTTTCTAAACTTCACCAAAGCGGGGTCTGTTCTGGAGTAGAAACCTCACAGGAATCTGCCAAAGCTTCAGGTCCCTGCTCGGGTGTGACCCTCCCAGGCTGACCCGACTACGCTGCTACCTTGTGTAAAACACGAGTGCCTGTCACCCGTAGCACTGTCCTCTCACCTTTATTTTCTTCCCGTAACACTGACCACCACCTGACCGATTACGTTTATTGTTCTGTCACCCAAAGCTGTTCCCTGCACCTTTACCACGTTAATAACCCCAGCTGTGGTGTGGGGACCTTGATTAACAGAAGGGGGATGGCGAGTGAGTCACTGCGGCGTGACAGGTGGGTCTCTTCTAGGGAGAGGGCAGGTGGCTGCAGGAGACCCAGCGCCCCTCCCTGCCCGGACACCCTCCCAGGGACATCAGCACCTGGGGCGCCCCCGAGGACAATGCTTTGCTCACAGCCAAAGACAGGACAGGCCGCTCCTCCCAAAACAAAACGTAAGGAACACAGAGCTCCCAAATCCAGCCGCGCTGTCCCCTGCCACTTCCTTCGCTGATCCGGCGAGGCTGTCACCGCATGTGCTTGTAATTCCTACGCCGTGGTCCTGGTCCACGGCCAGGGAAACTTCACGAGTTGTTGAAGAAGAACACCTCCCCACACCACCCCAACTCCCCAACTCCCAGCCCTCCCTTTTACAAAAAGTTTAACCGTATCTGGATGTGTCACGAGGAAAGCTGTCCAGCTCTCGTTACCTGTGAGGAGCGGCAGAAACCCGCTCGTGCTCTTGCTCTCGGTGTTTGGGAAGCTGATCGTGTTTACTCATCCTCATGTGTTCTGGGGTCCTCTGCCACACGCTGACCGCTAGCAAAAGGCTAGTGACGCGGAGATTCAGCCCGATCGACTGAACCCCGACCACCAGGCGAGATGCCGAGCAAACGAAAACCCCGGTGCCACCCGTCTCCCTCTGCCTGCCACGCCCTGGTGGCTTTACTTGTGTGATGACAGCGAGCGCACGCTCTGCTCTGCAGCTTTGCCCCCGGCCGGCTGATCTGGGAGCATCGTGAGCAGTCGCTGTCCTTTCTCTTTCACGAAGTGTCCACGACGCTCTCCCCTTGGAATGGAAGCTCCTTGGGGGCATACACCTGGTTTGTTTTTCCTCATTTTTCCATCTAGCACACAACGGACACAGCAAATGTTTATTTAAAGAACAAAGCACTTATTTACATTTCTGGCCTGGTCCCTGATTTCCCTTTAGCACTAAAAAGTCAAAGTGGTAAGTTAAAAATCCTTGAAGGCCCTCGGGGACAGCAGGCCCTGACTGCTCCGGTTTGGAAGGACAGTGCCCGGTGCCCCACGACGTCAGAAGCGACAGCCAGTCTGCACGGGGGTCGTCAGTCGGACGCCAGACGTCACTCCTGCCTCTGCCCTCCTGTGCTGGTGCCGTCTCCATGCAGGGAGGGAGCTGAAGAGTGGGGACAGAAAGCCCCCCGCGGAATGGCGCGGGGCCAGGAGCACTGTGGGCGGCGCCTGCCTCGCATTCGGCCTTTGGGAGCTGCGCCGTGGTCTGAACGTTTACATTAGCTCATCGGCACCACTGAGTCCAATTCTAGCGTCCATTTCCGTACCATGACGTCGCTTGGATCACTAGCTGTCTTGGAAAGGACTCGATCCAAGGGACTGGAAGGAGCTGGAATCACGGACCCACAGCGAGCTGGCCCCGCTTCGGGTGGGGCGGCAGACTGGACCCCTAGTGTGTCAGGGGTGGACACTGTCACCACCCTCTTCCTAGCCACCCACCCGCCCTCCGGACCCGCGTCTGGCGCATGGCCCACAGTTAGCTCAGAACGAATGATTCATCCACAGGAGACGCTACACGTTTCATTCAGCCCGTACAGGGTTTTTACAGCCGCACTTCGAAGGGAGCAATCACTAGTCCTTCTTTGGGAGTCAGTGCCGTCCCTAGGGCTCTGCTGATGGGTCCGTGCGGAGTGACGATCTGGAAACCATCGCGTGAGCTGACACAAGCAAAGCCCAGGATCTTTTTCTCTGGAACTCATGTAATCCTTAATCATGGTATCTGCTCTTTGGCCCGCATAATTTTAAAAAATAAAAAAGCCCTTCCTTAGGCCCTGTGCCAACATCCTTACTGACTGAAATTGCCAAACTGCAGGTCTCTTCTCACCGGGCTTGACTCTCCTACCGAGCACGTGACACGGCACAGAGCAGTGACCTGACAGGCCCCAGCAGGGCCACCTGCATTCCCTGCCCCTTCCGGTCTCTCTCCTCTCCCCACAGGCCGCGACACTTGTGTTTAGGTGACCTGCGAGGTTTTGTGCTCAGTGACCTCCCTTCCGATTTCACCGACACTCTCAGCGTTTGCTGGATGCCAGGTCTGCATTTCAAGCCGTGAACCTCTCACGGGCTTCCGCATTTCCAGTTTTGTCATCCTAGACACCTCCAGGATACCCCGCCAGCCTCTGAAAACCGGGAGATGAACACGTTGCCATGGAAAAGACAGGAGCTCACAACAGGGGCCTTCTGGAGCTGTAGGGCAGGGCTGGACCAACGTCACCAAGGTGATGGAGGAGCCTAAATGATTAAGGCTTTGGGATCTGTAGTACAACTTTGAAAATTAATTCTGGGGACCAGGCATCGTGGCTCACGCTTATAATCCTAGCACTCTGGGAGGCCAAGGCAAGTCAGGAGTTCAAGACCAGCTTGAGCAAGAGTGAGACCCTGTCTCTACTAAAAATAGGAAAAATTAGACAAGTGTGGTTGTGCATATCTGTAGTCCCAGCTACTCGGGAGGCTGAGGCAGGAGGATCGCGTGAGCCCAGAAGTTTGAGGGTGCAGTGAGTTAGGATGATGCCAATGCACTCTAGCTGGGGTGACAGAGGGCGTCTCAAAACATTTTTTAATTATGAGTATATGAATATAGAGCACGGACTTATGAAACCCTGGACTCAATAGACCCTAAAACATATCTGAAAGCTTAAAAATAGTATTTTCAGGGGTCAAAGAGTCTTTCCTGAAAAGCAAACTTTTAGATTTCACGAAAAATATTTTAGAGGACCACTTTTTATCTGTCATGGATTTCTAACTTCATTCTTCTAAGAAAGGATATATTAAAATGCAACTGCCATTTCCTAACGCTATCGTTTCATTTAAAAAGGTTTCCACACACAAACGTAACTTCAAAATAAAGGACAAATGCAAACAGCTGTAAGAATCTACTATACCGTCCTGATTTTCTTCCATATCACCACCAATGAACGAGAAGTGTCACTGATGAACACTTGTCCCAGGATCTATGCATAAGGGAGCCACGGGTTTAGTTTCTGGCTAAGAGGTTAGGGTACAGTTTTCCAGAGCATGCTTCATGTAAAACATTAGTTTCCTAAGATTCTGTAGAAAAAGGGTCTCCTGGTTTCAAATAAGCTTGAGAAATACTGCATACTAGAGCTCCCTCCTCTTAAAGATTCATGATGCTCGTGTCGTAACAAAGGCTCTGAGAATCTATTGGCAGAGAAATTTGTTTGACTCTGTTTGACCCTGGGAGGGTTTGTATACTCTGCCTACAGTTATCCCCGAAGGCTAGTATTATTGGGCCACACTCAGAAATATGCTGGGTTACGGGAAAAATAGGTGTAATTCTAGTTTACTGATGTTGATGTCTTAAAGGACAGAAATGTTACCCCATTGCCACCATCAGAGGAGGAGTCCTGAATAGCCAGGTTACACTGACCGGCCACTCTGATCACCTTGTGGGATTTCTGACACTCTTGTCACCCATCATGAATCTTTCTCCTATTTGGGGAGGCCCTTCCTTTCAGAACAAAGGAGGCTTCCTGCTGACCTAGGACCAGAGCTCCTCTGGAAGTGCCGACCTCCCTCGTGGGGAGAACTTCAGTAAATCAAGTCCCCACTCGGCAGTCCCCCCCAGATCTTGAAGATGACCTGACCCACCGACTGAGACTTCAGGTCAACAGGGTAACTTGCCTGTGGAAAATAAATCCCAGGACCTTAAAAAAATCTTATTCTATGCTCTTTTTCCGCCTCACTAAAAGGGCACTGACCTGCACGAGGCCAGCTCTAGAGTCTACCATTGCTTCAATCTTTCCTTTGTGAAAGGTCTCAAACGTTTCTCCATTTAACTAGAATCTAAGTCAACCAGAGGCCTCTTCTGTCCACGTAATACCTCTCCGAAAGAGTCTAAGTGGCCTCAAATGGTCTAACAAAGGACATGGGAGTCAACATTAATGGCAGGAGAAAAGGAACATCAGTTTCATGTGAAGTATTTTTATCTCAGACTAGGTCTCCAAGAAGAGGCCCGTGACTCTACTGTTACAACAGCATCAGGTACGTGTGCACAACGGCTTGCCACGACCTCTAGCATTTCCGACAGGATGAAGGTCTGGTCCCTCCCTCTTCTCATTTTTCTTCCTGTTTTGCGAAGGCAGGATGTCAACCAACAGAAGGTTGGCTGTAGAGCGTTAACACTTTAAAAATCTGACTTTGGGTAGACTCCCCAAATTCACACACTAAATTGGAGTTCAGAATAACAGTGCCTTGTAACTTAACAGAAATTCAGTCAAGATACTGAATTACAGAAGGCATTTGGTGTTTTGTAGAAATTCTCTATTTATAGGAAAAATTTATTTGGTAGTTCTCTGAAGCAATGTTAGGTCTACAATGGCACAAAGATACCAATCCAGGACATGGCTTCCCTCAAGGTAAAAAACCTTATGGACAGCCTACTGGAAATAGCAGCAACAGCCTTCAGTACAGAATTCAGGTATTCTAGAAAGACTAGAACGTGGGATATGACGCGAGCAGGGAAATTAATTCTCACAAATTTCTGAAACTCCCATGATAAACGACTACGTAAATTAGTGGATGCGTTATGCCCGTCACTTGAGGGACTGTTTAACGCTGGCGGCAGGTGAACTGCAGTCACGGAATGACACTCGCGCTGACTGCTCATTTGTGAAGAGGGAAGGGCAGGTCAGGGTTCCGTAGGTTAGATCCGGAGAGTATCATCCATACCTCCCCTCTCCTTCAATCCCAGGTGAAAATCTCTCGGAAGAGATGCACCGCCATGGAGCTCTTCGCATGAGCGTAACACAGACGGACGATCGCGGGAAGGGCAGCCGGTGCGGGCGAGGGAAGGACGAGAGGTGCCGCAAAGAGCAGCCGCTACGTGCCACACACGCGAAGGTGCTCGACGCACGCGCTGCGCAGGGAAACCAAGTACTTACGTAGCATTCAGCAGAACTGACGGGACTTCCAGCCCTGAGAAGTAGCCTCGGAGGGAGGGAGCCAGCGCATCTGAAAAGATATGTGGGGAGGAGGCTGTGAGCCGGGGTCCCCATTCCTCACGGAGGGTCCCGCATGGCCACCGCTTTCCCGCTGTTCCGAGACGGCACCCACTCTGCAAAGCCTCCGAGCTGGGTCCCGAGAAGCCTTTCACACACCCTCATGAATACACGGGCCACGGTCCCAGGCCAGCACCCAGCACCAGTGCCCGAGGTGCCACCAACTCTCCTGCTCTGATTGTCCTTTATGAAGTTAACAAAGCCATCCTGAGGCTAAAGGCTGGCCCGGTGACTCCACGGTCCCATAGTTAGCAATGACTAGGCTGGTGAACAGGCTGCCTAGAGGTTTTCTAGGCAGGGAGAGGAAGTGTGTCAGCTTTGGCAGGGGAGGGGCAGTTCGTGACCCCGTGCACACCAGTGGCCTGGTGGGGACCTGAGATTCTGTTCCTACTCTGCAGGGTGTGGCTTCTTGGCACCGTGGGGTCTGGGACCCCACAGTCCCTGCTGAGGGGAGGGGCCTGCGGCCTGTGGCAAGGAGCCTCCCACAGGTGACACCGGCAGCCCCGTCTCTTCCACGCGGTGTCCAAAGTGGAAGGCCAGCCCCGAACACAAATGGGTTGAGCAACACTTTGTCCACTTGGCAGGATGTTCCAGGTCCCACGCCAAGGAAAATGTGAAAAAACAAACAAAAGGGCGAGTGAACTTTGTCTTTAACAAACGTGCATCTACTGGAAACGTCAGTTTCGCCCCTAAGCCTCCGGACAGAGGCCAGAGACGCCTGCCTCCCGCGGCTCATCTCACACTGGGGGGGGGACGGCGTCCTGGGACTGCGACCTGCCACAAGGAGGCACTGCGGGGAGCTGAGACAGACAGGGAGCCACAACCCCGTGGGGAAGCCTGGACCAGGGCCCCTGCCGCGGCCAGCCCGTGTGGCGCGAGAGGACTCTCCAAAGCACAAAGGCGAGGCGGCCGCCGTTCTGGCAGAAACGGGGCCAGAGGGGGCTCTGAGGCGACTCTGGAGAACGCAGGCCGCTGGAGGGACTGACGAAAGCTTCCCACTGCGTCGTACCATTTCACAGGTGGGGAAATCAAGTGAGGTCACAGAGCCCAGTGGTGTCAGGCCTCGTCAGAATCCAGGACAGGGCTCCACGACATCCCCCAGCCCGACTCTAAAAGCTGCGACATCCAGAAATTGGGCTAGAGCGAGCCAACATGGGACCCCTGACTTTTTGCCCCGATTCACACACGGAAGCCCTTGAGGTTTCCTTGTACCCCACGGCCCTCCTCTTACAGTGGCCGTTTCCTCCCTGGCTGTCACACCAGGGCACTCGCCCCGCTGAGGCCACCTGGGGCAGAGGTGTCTTGCCTCACCTAACCGGGAAGTGGGTGCTTAACGGGACCGAGGACACACGCTGAGCCTCTGCCCACACCGGGGGGTCCTCCCCAGGGAGCCCCTCAGGCCATCTGCGTGTGAGGTCTCCCTGGCGACCACTTGGGACGATGCCAGCATCAGACTGCTGCGAGAGGGCGAAGCTGCGCTCCTGGGGAGCCACCAGCTGGCACCAAAGCTCACTTCAGGCAGGGCCAGAGATCCGCAACTTTCCCATGCGAGGCGGACAAAACGCACGTGGCTTTGGGGACTGAGGAGTATATGCAGGACACAGGGAAGAGAGAGATAAGAGGGGAAATGTGGGGAGAGGTGGGGCGGGGAGGGAGGGAGGGGAAGGAAGGTGCAGGGAGGAGAGGGAGAGGGCAGAAGGGGGAGAAGACAGAGAGACACGAAGAAAACACTCATACCTACCCATGGCTTACGCTTTGTGCATCTGAATCCACTTGCTCACTAAGCAAAGAGCAGAGCCGCGGCTGCCTTCCCGAGACGGGGGAGGGGCGGGGCGCAGGGCGCCCGAGGCAGGTGGGGGGCTGGGAACCTAGACACACGGCAGGGGACGGGTCTGTGTGCACCGGGTCAGTGTGGAGCGCAGTGGTGGACGGTGCTGCCTGGGCCACCGGCCCGACGAGGCCACAGAGACACAGGGAGAGGGGAGGGAGAGGCACAGAGTGGATGGCATGGTTCCGCTTCGGTGAAGGTGACCGCGAGAAGGAAGCCCGTCCCCTCCCTCCCCAGCCTCTCTGACCGCCACTGGCACGGAGGCCGCTCCGCCGCACGCGTGCTCACGGCGCGTGGGACGCCTGTCCTCAGCCCCCCGTCAGCCTGCTCTAGGACACTCCTGAGTGACGAGAGGGTGGATTCCAAGCTGGGGCGTCGAGCGTAAGCTGTGCTCGGCTGCTCTGATGGCAGTGGGTTATCAGAGAGCTTACTAACAGTGTCACTGAAGTTGGCGAACAACCCCCCACTGCTAATTTGACTAAAACAAAAATAAGTAAATAAATAAAAAGAAAAAACGGAGGAAGCTGCGCTCAGCAGAGGTGTGAGGGTGCATCGAGGAACAGGCCCGCTGATCCTCGGAGTGGATGTGGGGGGGGGGACAGCCAGACCCCCAAATCCATCACCTCGTGCCTCGCGGCTTGGAAGCCACGTGCTTGCCGAGAGCAGGGGCTCTTCTCACCGCAGCCCACGGACATCCAAGGCTGCTCCCACCTTCCAGCAGCGGGCAGGACCACTCACGGCGCCAAACCGGGGCTCCCACCACCGGCCTGGCTGAACTGCTGTTTGGGGGGTAAGGAGAAGGTTCACCCTCATTCAGCTGCGATTCCCTGGGGGCTGCTTTGGCTGCATCATTAATACCAGGAGACCCACAGGTCCCGCCAGCTCCCTGAGTTAAGCTCCTTTGCACCTACGGTTCAGCAGGGGTTCAAGTCTACTCATTTGACTCAAGCGATCCAGGCTGGTCTTCCACATAAGGCAATGACCTCTGACATCTCTTCATCCCGTCTGCAGAAAAACGCACGTGCTCACACACACCCTCACAATCTTGTCTACAATCCCAGGAATTCTGAAGAGCCTGTAAGAAACCCTAACACAATAAATTTAACCCAAAGTGACCCTGACATTTAGTCTGTGCCAGAGACTTTGCTAAGCACTTCACACGGATTGTGATATTCTGAGTAGGCAACAGGAAAGACCCTGGGAATCTTCTCCATGAGAACTTAATAATGGCTATTACTGTTACAATTCACTAATAGTAAAAAACTGCTATTATCAGTAAGTTCTAGTGGAGATTTTGGGATTTTACCATCACACTTCTTCAAGAATGCTCTTTTAAAATGCAGTGCCCCCCGCAGGGGTGACACTATCAGTCTCCAACACCTTAGTGTGGAGAGCACAAGATACCCAGAAAAATAACTCAGAACAAAAATAAAATGGAACGCTAGAGAAAGCAGTTAAGTACCCATAAAAACAACTTCCATCCTCTTCCATTTATAGATGAGAAAATCTAAGACCCGGAGGATTAAAATACACACAGAATTTGTTCCCAATACTGCTGCCAAGGACAGAAAGACCTTGACTGGTCTTTGGGGCGGAACCCCTGCCTGACCCCCAGCCTCTGCACGGCGGCTTGGGTGGCACAGGAGAGAACAGTAGAAGCCGTATTATTTGCCTTGTGCTAGCCCCGTTCTAGCGACTGAATCCCGTTATCATCCTTGCCCTTAGAAACAGTGGTGACACATGATCAGCAGGCGACCAGCTCCATTAATGGTCACTACTGTTAGGAAACACCCTTCGGTTTGACTCTTCTGTGCACAATAAAGGGGTAAGTCTAGACCCGTGGTTCTCAAAGTGTGGTCCCTGGCCTGTCCCACCAGCATCTCCGGGGGCCATGTGCAAAATGCAGACACTCTGGTAGTGAGGTCCAATCCGCATTTTAACAAGCCCTCCCAGGTGACTACCACGCGTATCTGCAAGTCCGAGAGGCACGCTCTTAATTAAGGTTTCCAGAAGTACGGCGGGAAGACGGCTCGTCTAGAGACGCTCTACAGTCAAGTAAGTTTGGGGGAAATGCACGGCTGACGTCCCTTCGGCAGCTTCTTGACACGTATCAGCACATTAAAGGCTCCGAGAAGCTCCAAAATACAGAAATTTGTGAGACCTGATCTAGCCCTGGGTCTCCCAAGTTTATCTGACCGCAGAATCTTTTTATTATGTAGCAACTATTAATACCTGTGGGTGTTGCAAAATGTTGGTCTGGAAGGCCCCTCCCAGTGGTGGATCTGAGGGGCTGAGGTGTGCCCATGTGGCATCCAAGCTTCTAGCTCTTACTAAAACTAATTAGAGCTGGAAGGTCACCAAACTGGCTGGTGCCCTGGATGTCTGATCTACATGGAAAAGCTGAGATTTTCTCTAAACTTTCCTAATGCAGACGCTAGCCATGAATACAGGTGTCCCCAGCACTATATTCAGAACTGAGCTATCCCTCTTTGGACAAAATAGTTAAAAAACAGTTCACGTCAACTGTTCGTGTGAATGACAGAATGTTCTGTCAAACGAATGGATTAACTGGTTTTTAAGGCATGGATATTCTCAGGCAGGTTCTACCACTATCCCCAAAATGGAGCCCTAAATACTCTGGGGGACGGAGGGCTCTTCCCCAACACTGAGCCAACTGCAGCGAAACACTCACACGCTGATTTATCATCATCAATGCTGCCTTTCTCCAGACCTCGGGATCCCCTCTTGGGTAGCATCACCAAATAAAGCGTGTCAGGCCCTACAGCAAGCTCTGTCAAAGCCCGCCGGGTTGAGGCCAAGTTGGCAAGCCCCAATCATATCTGGTTCAAGAAACTCCAAACACACCACAAAGGCCGGAGTGATGATTTACAATACAAAAAGACCACCCTCCATGTAACACTAATTACACGGTTCCTTTGAACAGCACCCCTCTCCATTCCTAATAAAGCACTCACCAAAACTGGAAGAACACTCAAAAACTTCTCTGCTGCGTGCAATGAGGCCCACTGGGGACCACTTTGTGAAAGACGCTCCTGTCCCCTCACCTCCCTGAACTGGCGGCCCATACTCATTCTCAGCACAGAGGGCATGAAACACAAGCAGCGCTCTTCGCTGCTTGCCTCGCATCTGGTACTCCTTGCCTGGGGCAATTAAACAAGTCGATACTATCTAGGCAATGTCCAGATTTATGTGACTGGGTCGAAGGCTGAGCCCGCCATCTCACCTACCCCAACACTTGGAGAAGAAATAGGCAAGAGAGGCCTGGCTGGAGAAGGCCACGACCACCCCAGCCCCGCGCTCTTGCACGATCTCCCAGTCGGGACGGCAGGGCGTTGCTGAGGCCCAAACCTGGGCAGGCACAAGGTCTACACCACAAGAGCAAGGTCCTAGGACTGCGAACCCCTCCTGCCAAGACCGATCAAGAATGGGTTTAATTAAACACAAGCCTGCAGGGAGAATGTTCTCTCCTGGGCTTTCAGACTCCTTCCCTGTCTGTCCTAAGCACAACCCAGGCTCTTGCTTCCAAAGAGGCATGCGAAATGTGCTCAGACATCTCAGAAGTTCTTCAAGACGCCACTTGGGTTAAGGGCGCCCAAGCGTGTAACACCCTGTGTCAGATTAAGTCCGCGGTGGTTGCTTGTCATCCATATTTAATTTTGTCAGTCTGTTAATTTTTAACTATGTTTGCTATCAAGGGCCATTAGAGGTCCCCAGGAGCTGAGCTCAGTGAAGCGAGCGGAACTTCGTGGCAGAATACACGAAGCTTGAAGTCGGGGTGTCCCACTTTCCCATCCTGTCGCTGGGTTCTGGCGTTCCCCACTGGCAGCACAAATGCTGAATAAAACATGATCCCATTTGGAGTTGAGTTTCCTTGTTCTCCCCCCGTCACAGTTGGTTTTCTTCAAGGAAAAAAGTTCACTTTCTCCTTTTATCAAGGCTTCATTTGATAATTCCAAAGTGTCTTTGCAGCCTTGGTTTTGTTTGCAAAGCAGTCAGAAACCACAGTTTCGGAGGGAATCCGGGTGCCGTAGCCCAGGCAGAGAGGCCAAGAACGCACAAGAACGCGGATGGACGGCCGGCTGACCCAACCGCGGCCACGTCTCGGCACGTGCCACAAGCCACAGCCCGTTCTTGCCCTGGCTCCAGCCGCTTCTCTTATTTACCTAAGAAGGAAGCCGGGGCACCTCTGCTGTCGGGGTCCTGGTCTGGAGTCCCTGTGTCGTAAGCACTTCTGAAGCCTCTACAGAAGGTTCAGGAACTTCTGGGGCAGGCCAGATCAAGTTCTGACAAGGGAAGGCAGCGGAAGAGCTACTGTAATAACTACTCCTCTAGGCCGAGCATTTCACTCTTTCGTGCAAAATAACTTCATGAAGTGGATGTTTATTCTTTGAATTTACAGATGAAGAAACTGAGGCTCGATGAGGTTAAAGAAAAAAAAAAAAACTGCCTAAAATCCCAAATTTAGCAGGTGGGTGAAAACTCATTAAAATCTTGCTTGATTTTAAAACACCAATTAGGTGCCAGGCCCTCTGCGCCACCCTAGGGTGACAGCTAGACCACACAGGTTTTAATCCCAAGAGGAGGTGAGCTCACAAACAGCACTTACAGATGCGACTCACTGAGACTCGGCCTTGGGTGCTCGCTGCTCATGCAGTCAGGGCAGGGCACGTGCAGGATCGAGGGGGCTTGGCCCCACACAGAGGACAAAATGGAACACGCTTAAGAAACCTCGAGAACGTACCAAATGAGGGTAATGCTGCTGCACCCAGTCGAGGCCCGCCCTGAGCTATTTTCCCAGCCCTGGCAATAACCCTGGGATTTCTGGGAAGTCCCTTTGAGATCAGTGAGCCTGGCCAGAGCCGCACACACTGGGACACTGACTCTGGTTTCTGAACGTTTGCTCCTAAAACTCCCCAGTGTGGGAGGTTTGGGCCTGAGCAGCAGCAGCAGCGCTGGCCAAAGGAACAACGACCCGGCCCCTCGGGACGAACGACTGACTGTGGACGGGTTCTCGACAGGCTGGTGAGGACACAGCAAGTGTCTGTATCTCCCGCTGCCCTACTAAGGGGCCGGCTCTGCAAATACCCAACCGCAGATGAGGAGTTGAGAGTGTTTGCTTGGCCACGACTGGGATCCCCTGGGCTCCAGCCACAGGACTGGGAAGCGAATTATCTCCCAGGGCACGAGATGTAACTCCACTGCCCGGAAACGAGGCGCAGTGGAATCCTAGCGGAACGACTATGGGAAGAAAGTGCCAGAGCGTCCTGGGAGGAATGGGCCGGGGGACCTGTGGGTCTCTCTCTGCTCTGGTTTCTCAGATAAGAAAGCAAGATAAGGCAGCAGCTGGGAAGTTCAGGGCCAGCGGGTTTGGATAAAGCAACTCACAGGGACCATTCTGTCTCTCTGGGGTTTCAGCCGCTTCCCGATCTGCGTGTTCTTCCTGCCAGGGAGATGTTTTCTTCGGGCAGGCGTGGCCTGGCCTGCGGGAAGACTCCTCTGGGGGAAAAGCTCCGCCAGGGCCGGCACAAGCTGCAGAGACCACGCTGGCTGCCGCTGGGCAGACGCTGTCCCTGGGTGATGTAGGTGACACTCTGTCACTTGAACGCCTCATCTTGCTCTCTTGTCCTCGAGCCTTCTCTCCAGTCTCTGGCTTTCCTTGGCCACAGCCACGAGGACTCTGCAGCCCCTGTAGTGCCATCAAAGTGTGCTGCGTGTTTTAACTGTCACTGCCTTGCGGACAGGCCGGGCTTAGTCCTGGGCTTCAACCTCCTTACTGAAAATTCAAATGCTCCTTTAAAAAGCCCCTGGAAAAGGCTGGTTTTTCTTTTTTAAAAAAGCAAACATTTACTAATTTCTTACTATATGCCAGGCACTCGCATAAGCCTTTTACATGAGGGATTATTAACCCCATTTTCCTGAAGCCCAGAGAGGTTAAGCAACTTGCTCAATCAAGGCTGCACAGCTCGCAAACGGCAGAGCCCACGTCTGACCAGGCAGCATGAGGGCCTGTACTTCCGACTCTCCGTTACTTCCGCAGACTCAGAAAGGCAAGGCAGCACCTCAGGGGTCTCCGGAAGGGATCAGTTCACGGTGCAGCCCTGCCACAGAGGGCAGGCACGGACCCAGCCCACAGGAGGGGCCGAGGGAAGGGGACCGCGCTGGGGAGGCAGCGCCGGCACTCGCAGGAGGCTGGCGCGCGGAGCTCGATGCCTGCCCGCCCCGTCCCATCTCGTCCCATCTCCTAGAAGAGCGAGGCTAGCAGCTCCCAGAAAGCCTCACGGAACAGGAAACCAGGCACTTTCAGGACACGGAACACTCCAGGGGTGGTTTCTCCCCACAGTCTGACCTTCCCAGAGCTGCAGATTTAGCGGGAAAGGGAAATGTCAGAGGATTAATAATTTCATTTATGTCTAAAAACAATTTAAAGCCTAGGGCAGATCAGCCCCAAAGGAAACCTCTGGAATCCTTCAAAGCTGGGGTCTTGCAGACCATCAAAAACCTGAGCTCTGGAGGAGGACAACACACCTCTGGAAAAGCAGGCCTGGGCCACGCGCTAATGTGACCTGGGATTCACAGGAGCGAAGAACTACAGTCCCCTGACTCTTCCCTTTCGGGAGGAGGCCAGCAGGTGAGATGTGGAAGCCACCTCCTCCCGTGGGTCCCGGAGATGGTCTGTTCACAGGCCCCCCCCCACGGGACCAGCCGCCATTACAGCACTGCTCCTGCCTTCCAAACTAGAGGGAGAAGCTGAAGGAGTCCTTGTCACAGGGGTCCCCTCTGTGCCTGGAGCTGCTGTGCCACTGGGCACTTCCCTGAGGCTGTGCGTACTTGAGCCCACGCTGGGCGCTGCTCTCAAGACACAGCTTCTCGTGGTCTAAGTTCTCAACACAAACCCCACGCCAAACCAGGAGTCCTTGTGCCTTTGACCTCAGTGTTCTGTACAGGGCACAGTTAGGCACAGAAATGCTGAATGAAATTTGTTTTTAAAAAAATGTTTTACAATCCAGTTCTCAGAAGTTGCACCCTGCTGAGGAGTAACTGCTTAAATACAATGTTGGTGGGGCCAGTCCTGCAGTGTAGACAGTCCACACACTATTTCCTAGGCCGTCTTCCTCTTTGTGATCTCCCAGCCCTGTTTGTCTCTTTTCCCATGGTCCATTTCTGTGTTTATTTTGGGTTTAACCTTTAAAAATTTTTCCAGTGTGTCACAAGGGACCTCCCAAGGGGCACGCACGCCTTGCCCCCAGGAAGTCTGTGTAACGATGTTGAAACCGTTTACATACAGGGATGTATAGCAGCCCTGTAAGGATTCTGAAAGAACCACTGTTACTGGGGGCAGATGAGAACTTCAAAACAGAAGACAGGTAACCAGGACTTTTCCTTCTCAGTCCTACTTACCTGCAAAAGTTTCTGCCCCAACACTGAGACTCTGACGACTCCAGGGCAGGGTAAGTGTTGGATTTCAGGAATGTGGCAAGGAGGAAACACTTTTGCGACTTCCTCTCTGCGCTATCAGCAAAAAGACTAAATGCAAACAATGAACCCAGACTTAAAAGGCCTCTGGAGGTGCATGAATACGAGGTGACGGAACAGCCAGCTGTATGCTCTTCAGACTATGACCTTCCTGAAAGCAATGGATGAAACCTTCCTCTCCTATCCATAGTAGCTTATGTAATAAACAGTATTTAATAAATTTCAAATACCAATGACCTTGAAAGTAAACCAGAAGATCACTTCTAAAAATGTAACGATCTTCTCAGAAATCAGATGTTTGCTGGACAGGGTTGCTCTTTTATTTCTAAAAATAAGGCCGTGCTAGGGCTTACAGTCCTATCACCTTATCCAGTAATTTCTAGAAAATTGGATTTGATGGCAAATAAGTGTCTTCTATTTAGACCTGGGAAATCTGAAAGGGCACCAGGCCATGTGTGAGGCTGGGGCGGGGCTAGACATGTGACTCAACTCCATTTCAATGACAGTTCCTGTCTCCTGGGTCTTCCTTCCACTGGACCACAGTGGGCAGACTGGAAAACGCATCCACCATTTGTTTCACCCGGGCTTCCGCTACCTACACACACCATCCCTGCCGAAGCGAGGTCTCCCAGTGGATGACTCATGGAGGCTGGAATGAGAATCTTCCAGTATGCGGCTCTTGCTGGTTCATCTGGGAGTCCAAGAAGAGACAGGTGGCCCTCGGCTCTGGAGTCGAGACTCCCCAGATGCTCCGAGTCTTCTCCTATGTAAGACACGCTTAGTGTCATGGGCCCACTTCTCCCAACACCTTGGTCAGGGATTAACCATCTTAGCTCCAAAATCGCATCACCGTGAAAACAAAAACGCTGCAGTCTGCTTGAGATCATTTTTGCTCTGATTAAAATTTTTATTGAAATCTCTCACACGTCGCCAAGAAATAGTTTTTGCAAAAGGGGGGGAGAAAAATAGCTAACGAACAGATTCAACATGGGAGCTCCCTCTGCTGGTCTGCAGGAGGTTGATATGTTACAAACACATTCCCAGAGACAAATCTAATTTGCTGGAGAAGTGGACAAAAGACAGGTGTGTTGGGCTTTGCCTCAGGAGAGAAACACTAGAAGAAAAAAAAAATCCATGTCTCAAAACAGAGCACAACATTGCTAAGAAAAGCAAAATTATTTAAAAAGCTTCTTCAAGGACATTATAGAATTTCCAGAACAAAATCTGAATTATCCACTAAGGGGAGATGCTCCATTTGGGCCCACTCTGCCCTACGTCCAATTAATAAGGATTCTCTTAGGCCCTTTGGGTGAAGGTTAAGTGCTGATTCCCTTGTCTTTTCCTCCTAGTATCTTCTTACAGGCTTCCCATCTACTTAGAGAAGAAGGGTCCGAGTGGTCACTGTGGAGTGAGGCCTTTCCAAAATTCCAGCAAAGAACAAGTCTTTGGGGAGCCAGCACTCTGAGCAGAAAGAGCAAGGCCTGGGAGTCAGGTGGCCTGGGCTAGTCATGGTAGAGCCACTTGTGTTTTGGGTAACTCCATCTTCTCGGGTCTGTTTCCTCATCTGTAAAATGGGTCAGACCAGCTGATCTGTAAAGCCTCTCCCAGTTCACAACTCTATGATTCTCCTATTGGACAAATACATTTAAATAACCATATTTGTTCATGAATCGTTAGGATATAGAGTCCAAGACTGCACTGGGAGTAACGCCAAAGAAGAAGTGGGGTTGCACACGTGGATCTCACTGATAGCAGATGAGAGTTCCACCGAATCTAGGACCGGTGCGGCAGGGCCAGGTGGATTCCAGGTTGGAAAGTCTCAAGATCAAGGAAGAACTCAGTAGGGGAGGTGCCAGTATAGGCAACACACCCCACTTTAAGTCAAATGGCTGAGTCCGTCTAGTCTTGGAACTGTCTCTCCTCATCTCTCCTTACAATGGCATAGGCTTTCTGATCTCTTTCAGACACGTTAGGTCCTTCTCCCACTGTACCCCCAGAATTACTTCTGATTTCATCCGTTACATCAGTGAAGCAAGGGCAGATGTCATGGCCAAAAGCCACCACGCCCAGTCCTTTCTTGCCACTGTCAGCTCTTGATGGTGAGTGGCTTTGTTGCTGACTAATCAAAGCCATGGCTATTCAGAGGACTATGCAAATTTGCACTGTTTCCTGGTATTTATTAACATTTGCCTTAATTAATTGCCAGCGTTATCTGGGCAGTCTAGCAAGAGGCGACACGTCACCCAGTGATGGGGTGCGGAGAACAAGAGAGACACTGAGTCGATCCATGTCATCTACAAATGAGCCCCAGCCCGCTACAAACGTCCCGGTGGCTCAGCAGGAGAGATCCAGGTTACATCTGACCCTGTCCGCTTCCTGCTACCTGCCAGTCGTGAGGGTTTGCCAGCAGTGGGGTAGAAAAAAGGTGGAAGCAGCCGCGGAGGAGAAGCACAGGCACAGCTAACCCTGCCACTTCAGTTCACTTTCTGTGCCCAGTGTTCTCACCAGCGTCTCCACTTCCTCTTCACTACCTACACTTTCTCCCTCCTTCGCCCAACACAGAGGGCAATCGCTACTGGGCCCAGACTCCAAGGGTTTCTCTCTGTAGAAACCGCCTGGCGCCTGGTGCCTGAACACACGGGAGGGCAGCCCCAGGAAGCCGGGTCGCCAATGCTCGCACTGGAAACTCCGCTACAGAGAAGGAAAACGTGTTCACCCAACAGTCCTGACCCTGCGGCTTTCGAGAACCCTCGCTGGGGGCTGTCTGCAAGGGTCGTAGTCAACATAGTGAACTCCGTACTGCCTAAAAGAGTTTTAAGTAAGAAGGACTGATTTTCTGGGAAGCTGTTTGTTCCATCCAGCCTTGTAAATAAACATTAAGCAAAACAAACAAATGGAAACCCCACTTGTCCTGCCAATTTTTTAAAAGACCAGGCTGAACTGCACATGCATAAGACAAATGGTATCTACGTATGTACTCTATGTACTTGTTACTGGTTATCAGTCTTCGCAGGCCAAAGAATAAGTAGTTACCTCCAAAGGGGAATCTTTACCTTGACCACTACTGCTGGCGCTAAAAGCAAAGCTAAGAGAAACATTTTCTCCAAGAGGAGAGAGGAAGTGTTAGTATGTAGACAGTAATCTTGGTGGAGAAACAGGGAGTTTATTTATAAAACTGAGGCTATTCTTAACTAAGAAAGAAAGCTGGTCAGAACAGAGTTGTTTACCTTGACCTGTAATTACACCCTAGACACTCTATTGTACCTCCTTTCCTACAGGGTTTCTTAAAAACGGAAGAAAGGAATCCTGACTCTTCCCTGCAACGTATGTGAGAAAATGCACGGTCTTCCCCCAGAAGCTTCCCTGTCGGTCACCAGATTCTCCCAGAACCCGAGAGCAGAAACCTCCCAACACACAGAAACACACACAGACGCACGTAACTCCTGTTACGACTGCATCCTCGCTCCGCAGCCCTTCCGCACGACAAGACACACACGTCTACACTCCGGTGACACCCTCTCGCTAGCTGGGAGCCGGGGGTGGGAGGGTAACCTTGCCCCAGTCTCTCGTGTGTGATATGACGGTGAGATCATTAAGGAAGAGAGAGGTGTCGATCTGGGGCAAACATCAGGCAGTGGGTGATGTCATTGCTGTCAGACGATCCTCGTCAGTCCTGGAGGAGTGTCAGCTTGACTTAGAGGGGATCATTAATGTCTCGAAGGCGGATCTGTTAGCTGGACAGGTGTTAGTTGTACGGTGTGCTCCGGGGAACCAGGTTCGGAGGGACCGGTGGAGGAGTGAGTGAAGTGGTGGCCGAGGGGCATGAATTACCTGGGCATGCAGTGAAGCGGGGTAGGTGAAAGCAGGAGGAGGCAGAGCAGGCGCTAACTCCGCTGGGTACAGAGGGTACGGGGCCCACACTTCAGGGCTACTGGGGTAAAGTGCAGGCACTGTGAGCTCATCTGCAAGAAAAGAATAAGGCAAGAGTTAGTAGGTATCAAACAGCTAGTTTCCAATCAGAAAACAAAACACCCAATAACCCCGAGCCCCGCTCCATGTCAGAAGTGACTCTCATTCTTTTTAACAACCCGTGGTCTCTGGTCCCCCAAACGCTAAGCAAGGGAATGGACAACACACAAAAAAAGCAACGAGCATCTGCTGCTTTCCTGGCCTGCTGAGCTCTCAGGCCTGGACTCTGCCTGGGACACTCTGATGTCCTTCCAGGGGTGGCTGGGGAACCCAAGAACAGTGGGAATTTCCTGCACAAGACAGAAAACGTGGGCCTCCGAGGAAAGGGAAGAGAAAGAACCAATAGAAGATATCCCGTGAGAATCCACCGCAGAGCCTTTGGGAGAGCCATGGCTTACTGGCAGGACCCCAACAGACCAGAAGAACTGTGAGACTTTCCTGCTTTTCAGTATAATTACTATTGGCAAATAAATCATGAGCAAACATTTTCCACCCCGCCCACAGAAGCACAGGCCAAACACTGTGACCACAGGACATTTAAGATGTTAAAAATTCAGAGAATGAAAGTGAAAAACCTTGAGTATCCTGATTAAAGTTAAATACGCAACTAAGAACATTTAGTTGCTGTTTACACGGACTATATTTTCTGGGGTGGGGGAGGGGGGTAAGTCATGTTGCCAACTGCCTGATCTAAATGTTCCTCGTGCAGCCCCAATTCCACTCGGGTCAAGCTGCAGTTTGCCAGAATGAAGGGCAAGCGCTGGGGCCGCCCAGCGAATCAGGAAGCAATCCATTAAACGTAACGGCAAACACATGAGGGAGCCTCTCGAGGAAGGCAAAAATAACATCGGTCAATAGTTATGAATCTGGACCCTGTGAAGCAGCGATCTCGATATGTGCTTTTATCACCTGTCAAAATCTGAAATCAAGTACGCCAAGGACGTGAGCCAGGACTGCCGAGGGAGACAGGAAAAGGTGACTCGATAAAGTCATTTGTAACCCCCAATTCAGGACTTTCCAGAACATCTACAGTGCGCGTGACCCAAGGTCAACAGAGTCACTCCCCTCCTTCCCACCAACTAAGGAGCTGCCATCCAGGCTGCTGTCGCCCTCGTGCTTCCCGCCGCTGGAACTCTGGTTCCAAGGTAGGAATTTCAATTAGGACAGGGGCTTAGCAGAAAACTGCTTTGTTGGGTGTGATGTGGAGATTACTCTATGGAAGCAACTAGAAAGTGGCAGAACCCGTGGACGTATGTGGATCTGGTGGGCAGGGGGTTGGCGAGGTTTTCCACGGCCAGCCTGGGAGGCAAGGGCATCTCACGGGATAGACAGTGGGGAGAACAGAGCTTCTGACCGATGACCGTCCATTCGAAGGGCAGTCTGAGCTCGTTTCCAGAAACAGCAGGATCCCAATAATGTGGGTTAATACACTGTGGCTGGCTGGCCTTCCTGTCTTTTTCCTCCTCTCAACAGGCAGATAAACGTGCCTCCTTGGATTTGGTGATGGGAATGCAGGCTGCCCGTGTATCTAGGCTGGAGAGATCACATCCTAAGAGTTGACTGATAGTTGTTATCTGGGTGGCGAAGCAATAGCACCATAAGCCTCTTTAACATGATGAGGTCCACACCATCCACTTCAAGTTCCAGGATGTGTGCGTATCTGCAGCCCAAGGCTTAGGAAACCCCTCACGGAGGGGTCGAGAGGATGCTTAACAGATCCCTGTGTTTCCTGTCGTGATGAAACCAGATGATTTCCATCAGAGCAAGTCTTGTGGGAGCCCAGGGAGTGGAAACTAAGTGCTGCCAGAACCAATGCCTTGGATTGTACACAACCCTTCCGACCCACCATTCTCGGGAATGCCAAGCGATTACCGTTGCTGTTGTTGTTATTTTAGCTACCAGGCTATTTTAGGACGTACAAAGTCTTTTAAAAAAGTCAAGAGAGTCTCAAGCCCTAGTGCACTCATCTCTAGCCCGTGTTACTGACGCAGACAGACAGCACGTCAGTGGAACGTGTCTGGCCTGCAGCCCCTCGGTGGCCCTTCCTCATCTCCCTGCCTACCAGGAACTGGCTAACCGGGGGTGCAGGGCTGTCACCTGATCAGTGGATGTTTCCTTTAGAAAATAGTATTATAAATGAAATGAGTATGTCCTTTAAGTAATGGAGATAGGGTGTAATCAGATTTCAGTCTCAGCTAACTGGTGGAATTTATCCAGACCTTTCTACATTTTTATCCTAAAGCATTACTTCCCATTAGGTCTACACTGATGCTCAGAGACAATTCACTAATTAACATGTGCACAAAACCTAGCCCAGCAGAATAAAGGATTTGCTCTGAAATTCTGTGAACTCAAAGTTGCTGAGTAATACAGTACAACGCTGGCTGAAGCAGAGGCCTACAAGACATTAGGGTGAACTTACACTCGATGAGTCCCTTGACTCATTTACCATCCATCTCTCCTTTCTCCCCTCATGAAGGAATCTGGAGCTACTGTAAATGCCAAGAGACATGTAGCCCAACCAAGTTGGGACCAAATTAGCGGTGAAGCAGCACGCACAGACACTGACATTTCAACAAGAGGCTGAGAATTCTCTTAAAACACATGCACACACTCCTTTGAAGGAAGAGAGTATTAAGCAGAGTTGTTTTTTTTTCTTGCATTTGTACACTTTTTGGTTGCTAATGTAGTCTTGAAAAAATTACAAAAACTAAAGAGACAGGTTTTGCAGCAAGCCCTGAACGAGACGTCCCAGCTGGAGGAGCAGCAAGGCTCTGACGGGTTCCACCTTCCTGAGTCCTTGCCCATCCTGCTCAAACTTCCTAGGATGGGAAGGCTGAAAAAAAAAAAAAAAAAAAAAAGATTGCTGCCCAAGGCCTATTGGGATAAACTGCAGTCCAGGGAAGGCATGCGATTCCTCTTGACAAAAGAGGCTCTTGACCACCTGGGCTGAGGCAGGCCCTAGGGAGCAGAAAGAGAGCAGATCAAGAGGCCAGGGCTTTTTTGTCTGGGCCTAATCCGTCCCTCCCGAGATGCCTGGCAAATCCTTTCCCATTGCACCAAATCTGGCTACATCTTTTCTCCTTTCGCACCTTCTGTGGCTAATGTTGTCCAGGGCTCGCGATATGCATCTGAATAGGCCTTTTTCTTAGCATGAGAATACGCAACCAGAAGAGCTCAAATTGAATTCGGAAAAACAAGGACTAGAAAACTTCTAAATCCAGCCTCTAATCCCTTTAAAAAGAGGGAACTGCAGTGTGTGACCAAGGTTTAAGCCTGAAGAGCTCAGGAAGACCATCTCGTCTGCCTTTTCATTTTAGACGAGGAAACAGATGAGGAAGGGTGAAGCCAGCAGGACTTAAATGTGGCCATAACTGAGGACAGCTGAGAACACAAGGTTCAGGAACTTTACATCAGTGTTTTGCCCCCTGAACATTTCTATTTGGATATATTCCACAATAACTTCATGCTCAACATACCCAAAACTGAACACGCTCCCTGCAACAGTCTGACCTTCTTGGTTCCAGATGCCAGTACAAGATGCCACCTCGCACTCAGCGGCCCCAGCCAGAGAGACCTGGCAGCCATCCCATTCCCCTTACATTCGAACTTCCATCGAAGGCCTGCTGCACCTAGCCCAACATCTACTCCGACCTTCGCCGCCACTCCCGGATCACTGAAAGGCTTCCTAGAAGTCCTCCTGGCTGCCACGCTGAAGCCAAGACAACTTTTCAAGTACATGATTCAGTCTTGTCACTTTCCTGTTTAAAACCGTTCTGTGACTCCCCTTGCTCTCTGGACGCCCCGAACTCCAGGCCGTGGCCTGCAAGACCCCACGTGTGAAGTCAAAGCTAGACCTAGGGGACAGAAAAAAAGAAATCCCACGTGATCCGGTCCTGTCTCCCTTACCAGTCCGAGCTGTCACCTGGCTCTCCCTTACGACGATGAGTAGGGGCAGTCATTTCCACTGCCTGACCTCGATGCCTCTCTCCCACACACTGCCCCCTCTGCCAGGCTGAACTAACTCTTCAGCAGACTCTACTTAAATGCCACTTCCCTGGGGGCCTAGCCTCACCCCCTCCTAGTGGGCGACAGTGCTCTGGGGAGTCCTGCACCCCCCAAATCACAGCAGTCACTGCCTGGGCAGTAAAGCTCCTATCCTTGCTTACCCAGTCCCCAGCACAGTATCATCAGACAGTACCAAGAGGTCAGTCATTCGCTCTATACTTGAGAATATGAATAGAGGAAAAAAATGTACTTCCATCCTGCCTTCAAAGGGGAAAATAATCAAATTGTGAGTTAATTCAATTCTGAGCGAGAGAGAAATATGCACATAAAAACACCGGGATCTAGCTTAGATCTCACAGTTAACTTACAGTGTCTGAACTGAGACTAGAACCCAGGTCTCTCGTCACACGGTTCCGGGTCCCTTCCATACACCACCCTGCCGTCCTCCCTGGGGTGAGAGATGCCCCCACTACTGGTGGTGGTGACAGGGCCCTTGGAACGGAGGTGGCATTTTTCTCAGTTTACTATAATAAACTCTAGGCGTCTTCCAGGAGAGCTTGCCTGGTGGAGGAAGAATTTGGCTGGGAAAAATGTCAGCTACGACACAGATGATCCAAACATGATGAAAAATTCCATTTTTAATATGAAAAAAATCGATTTTGAAACAAGAAAAATAAATCAAGGATTCTGTTAGCAATCAACTCACACTCGCATACCCTGGCAAGTAGTGCATCTGTGTCTGTTAAGTAAACCCTTCAGAAAGCAGCCTAATGATGCTTATTGTTTTAAGAACATGCCTATTAGGACACGCTCCTCCCGTGTTAGGCCCACACCAGCCCCCACGGTCCAGGGCGGTGCACACCAGCTTCTGTGATGGACGGAATTCAACACTGTGCCCCTAAGCCACATCCACCTGGAATCTCAGAATGTAACTTTTGGGAAATAGTCTTTGCAGATATAATTATTTAAGGACCTTCATCACGGAGGCAGAGACTGGAATGACGTGTCTACCGGCCAAAGAATGCCAATGATTGCAGGCAGACACCAAAAGTTAGGGGAGAGGCCCAGGGAAGCTTCTTGAGAAGAACCAACACTGCTGACATGTTGATTTCAGACTTCTGGCCTCCTAAACTGTGAGGGAATAAATTTCTGTTAGCTTGAGCTACCCAGTTTGTGGTCATTTGTTGTGGCAGCCCTAAGGACCTAACAGAGTTCCCACAGAGAGTCACACGCGTTCACTAGCTCCCCAAGAAGGTAGAAGCTAATGAAAAGGTCAGGTGAAAAGCTCAAAGGCGGTGTTTTGTATTACGCAGCACAAAGCAGCGCAGTATTTCTTGTGTTTTGCACAGGGAACCAACGGTACCAAGAGCTGGAGACATGAGGAATGCCGTCTGTGCTCAGCTCGTCACTGCTCCCAGCTGCTCTTCAGACCCTGGCCACTTCCATCGCTCCAGCCATTCATTCTGTGTCGGCCAACTCACGAATCCACAGCTCTGAATTCTACTCCAGTGTAAACAACCTAACCTCATCCAACTCAACTCACCCAAGAGTGAACTCACTGTTAACTCATAAACCAACTCCTCTGCCTACCTCCAGCTCTTTCCTTTATTCCATTTACTCGGGTTAAAAGCCTCCTTCACTCCCCAGGGCTGAACAATGGCTAATCCGAACAACAATGAAGATGACAAAGATCATGGTAACTGGCTAATGTTCACTGGGCCTATTCTGTGTGCCAGGGCTCCTTGTGGGCGACACTAACATCAGCCCCTTTTCCGTTATGAGGAAGCTGAGGCACAGAGAGGTCAAATGTCTGGCCCAGTAACTGGCAGTGCGTGACTCGGTCAGGGTCATCCGGGCCCAGACTCTTCCCGTTCGCACTTCACGGCCTCTCCATGTCGATTAACTCCGTTTATTGTTTATAAAAACACCTTCTCTATGTCTTAATCACTCTTTTTTCCTTTCCATCCACTTCTCTTATTAAAGGCAAGTTCTTGCCTGACTGTTTTCACCGTCTCCTAACTTTAAACTGCACAGTCTCCCCGCACCAGTATTTCCCTCTTAATTCACACTCTGGGGGCAACTCTTTCAGTATGCAAAAAGGCAAACAGACCCGCAAAATACGGATGCCAAGGAAATTCCAACAGCACGTTGGTCTTGATTCAGCTGGCCCAGAGCTGCCTCCCGTCTGTTTAATGATTTTCTGTCGCCCCCTCAGCGATCACCGCTCCCACGGTCTCCCTGTCCTGCCTGCCAGCAAACCATCCAATGCAATCCGTGATTTTAAAAGGATCTGCTCCCTGATCTGAGAGTGGAAGGGAACTCAGCGAGAGCATATGGGCAGGAAGAAAACTGTTCCTTTGGAAACTTAAGTCACTGCTGTTATCCGCTCTCGCTCATCGCACTGGAACATTCTCGTTGCTCTTCCTTCCCGTGAGTGGCAGCTGCAGGGAGGAGGGTCACCCAGAGGTTCCCCGGCGAGTCCATTCCCAGTCACTGGCAGACTCAACGCTCAAATATCCGTGTCAGCCTCTCCTGGGAGGCTGGGTTTCTCAACTACAGTCAAGTCTGGATGTTTAGCGGGAGCCGTATTTTCAGAAAGCACTGCTTTTTATATTGTACGAACAACACAAGGACGGTCACTTTCGCCCAGCCCCACGCTCTGCAAGAGCTTCATGAGGGCAGCATACTGCTCTGTCATTTCCTCTAATGCGCCTGGCACAGAGGCGGCACTCAATGAATACTTCCTGCATGACTACACTCTCCCTAACACACGTGTACACCTCCCTTTCTCCTTTTTCTAGTCCGGAACCTACTATCACCTGAAGCGTTTCATCTGCATCTTTTGTTGCGCCAAACATCCGTTCCGTGAGTGGTGGATGATTCAGATTATAAAAGAACTTGAGTATTATATATGAGGATGGCCATGCAGTTCATCTGTGGCGCTAGTCACGTATCGAATGTTGATATGGATACTTATACAGGGTATACTCTGTGCAAAACACAGTCATTAACCGATTTAATTTCCAGAAAGTCCTTCGGAGGATTACTACTGCTACTGCTGCTATCATCACATCCACCCCAGAAAGGGAAGGTGTGAACTAAGGGTTTGGAGAGATCGAGTGACAGGCCCAAGCCACACAGCTGGGAGGGGTAAAGCCATGATTTGGGAACATAAGCAATGTGGCTTCAGACCCCTTTCCCTTAACTACCACATTGTATGATAAATCGCCCACGACAGGATGGTTTTGTCCAGCCAACAAACACCTTCTCCCAAAACGTGTTTAACGCTTAGTAAATAAAGTTTGATGTCCTAACCAAGTCAGAAAAGACAGGTCATTACCTACAAAAACAAAAAAGAAACACCACTGCAAGGTGAATGAATGGCACGGGGATTATTCTGAAAACAATTCTGATCTGCTTTTTCAGGCCATGATGCTATATAATTAATATTTGTTTTAAAAAAGTTTTTTTTAAAGCCAGTCACATTTAGCAGTGGGGCGTTGTATACCAACTTCACTGACGCTAATGTTAATACATTCTGATAACACACTACCATCGGCACCAGCCAAATATTTAAATTTATTTTTAAAATCTATAATAAAATGAAGGCTTATCCATGAGGTAATTTTGACGTGAGTTGTATGTACAAAAACTAGTTAGGAGACATTTTATGTGTAGAAGAGCCCTGAGAAAGGGAGATGCCCGTAACTTCTGCCTTACTGAGAAAACTAGAGAGAGTAGAAAAGAAGAAATTTCTTCTAACGTTAAAAAGAAAAATAGTATTTTAGTAAAACTTTTGCCACTCCTTTACCTCTTCTTGTATACATGTGTTATTTGGTGAGGGAGGAAAGTTAGTAAGAGAGAGGTCTGTTTACAAGAACAAGGGAGACACATGTTATCTTTTTAATGCAGCTGTTGCTTGGTTACATTTATTTGTCTATAAAAAGAGATCACCCACAAAACTATTTTATTAAACTATTAACATAAGGTTCCTGAGTATGGGGCCTATCTGTTTTGTTTACCCCGTATCTTTAGTGCCTAGCATAGTACCTGTTACGTAACAGGTGTAAATCTTTGAGTACACCTTTTTTTCCCCTGAGAGAAATTCAAGGAATCACTTATGTCTAAAAAATGAGCATTTTTAAGGACCTTGATACATCTTGGGGTATTAAAATGTTTCAGTGTACATTCCCAAAAGAAATAGTTACATTTGTATCAACTTCTAACGTGACAATACTGAGAACCATCATTAAAAACAAAACTAAACAAAAACTCACAATTTTAAAACTAAAGTGTCTCCATTATTTTAATGTACATTTCTCTGATGATGCAGGAAAGGGAACTAACACACTTTCAGTTTCTTAGTTGGAACAGGTTTTCCCTAGAAGAGTGTTCATTAAGGTACATTGCCTTCTTGAAAATCCAGGATAAACCAAATATCCTTTCTCACAGTCCCCGTAACAGACTAGGTGTACCCTGATCGCTGCAGCTCTATCGCTTATTTTGAAAATGATCTCTGTGTCCTTCCCCTTCATCAGACTGTGAACTCCTACCCTTAGCATGGCTGTCTGGCACAGAGAAGATATTCAGTAAGAGTTCATGAAATTTAACTGATATTAACAAGTGCCTGCAACTCACAACTAGCAAGAGCATGTAACCTTGAGAATTATATAGTCAACCCAGTGATTTATAGTTTAGTACATTTCCTTGACTTTTAAGAAAATGTCAGTTTTAATCTGCAAAGGTTCCTGGTCCTTGATAAAAAGGCAGAAACTCTAATAACAAGTCACAGTTATCAGTTTTAAAGAGATTGACACTGATCTAGGGAACTGATGAATCAGAATCCCAGAATACACTTCAGGGTACAAATAACACACATATAGAGACACACACACGTGCGCGCTGGTCTATGGACCATGTGAAGAATTCCTGAATGAAGCTTGTGTCCAAGCTGAGCTCCCCTTCTCATCCACTGCCTCCTTCTGTTCTATGAGCTCAGCGACTCTACCTCCTTTCTTTTGGTTTCCCATCTATGCTCATCGGCTAGCCAGGGGCTATCTTCTCTTAATTCATCCACAGGAAACATCAAGAGCATTCGTAAGCCATTGACAAAACACAGTATCTTGGCTGCACGGACTGTAAAGTAGAGAGGTAGGTGGGCCACACTGGCAGAACCTCTGCCATCCCTGCTTCTCTATTATGTCACACCAACCCTGGACTGTTCTGGAAATAATTCTGAGTTAAATACGAGTGGCCATGTCAAAAAGTTCCAAGCATGTTTTCTAGGTCTCAAGAAATTTATCCATCTTTACGAAAACTACAAAAATAGGCACTGGCTTATGCAAACATTCTGTATCCCAAGGAGCCAATCACTGAAAAGGAACAGCTCATAGACTAAAAGGTGTCAGTTTTAAACAGACGATCAAGACCTATTGGAGTAAAATGTCACTATCTCTACAGACAGATGAATAATTACAATTTTCTCAGGTGACACAGTTCAGAATTATAGGAATTAAAATTAAAATGGTTAATTTTTTTTAACTAAAAATTTTTTTAAAGATGGGGGGTCTCACTATGTTACTGAGGCTGGCCTTGAACTCGAGGGCTTGAGGGATTCTCCTGCTTCAGCCTGGGACTATAGCTGTGTACCACCACACCAGGCTTAAAATTGCAACTATAAAATTGAAACGACCAATGAATGCAGAGAGAACTGTGTTGTATCATCTGTGAACTTCCTGACTGAGGTGGTCTGAGCTCCTTATTACAACAATACCACCACCAGTGATCCCACCCAAGCAGAGTACCCTTCGCCTCCCTGTGTGTGCAGCGCAGAGCCGTGCATCCGCCTGCAGTCAGAGAACGCACTGACAAAGCTGGACAATGGCAGTCGAAATACACACATTGTAAATTGTCAGTGAAATCCCACATGCAAACATGCGTTTCCAAACTATTCCTGCCTCGGCCTCTGAAGGCTACCTGGGAAAAGGAAGGAAGACTACAAATGAGAACATTCGTATCTCATGGAGCTGCGGTGACCCATCGTTGGAAATAATATAAATGAAAGTGGCCGAATGCCTGATCATCAGCGCCGCTCTAAAGAAAGTCGCCTTCCTCTTCCTGATCACTGCGTCTCTACACGCTGTCAAATTATTATTGCTACTCCATTGAAAACAATAAGTATGCTTGTGGCGTATTTAAAAATCACTGACATTTTCATCTCCTAGGATAAGCAATTTCTAGGGCCTTATTCTACATGAATCCACACAAAGGTCTACAGAAAAATATCTAAAAAGCTACAGAGTTTTTATGATAACAAAAATAGGGAAAGAACCACCAAGATGCCCATGGTTAGGGGAAATGGTTAGAAAAACTAAAGTACACCCATCCAGTGTACTTCAACGAAATAAGGTAGAGCTGTATTCACTTATTTGAAAAGACATCTAAAATATTACTCAATGAAGAAGAGGTTGAAAACAGTATGGCTGTTTGAATGACTGAAATTCTATTTAAATCTCCCCTAAATCCTTGGAGCTAGATACTAATATTTCCATTTCGCACATGAAAAAACTGAGGCTTGCAGAGTTTTAGTGACTTGTCCAAGGACATAGAGCTTACAGGGGGAGTTGGGGGAACACAAATCTAAAGAATCTGCTTCCAGAGTCTCCATTCCTGCGGAGGTACCATTGCCTCCAAACTGCTCACTTTCTATGTTTTTCTAAAGTTAGAATGCTAATTATATTCCTGAGCCATAAAAACAAAGAAACCATTTTTCTATGCTTGAAATAATTTAACCTAGTTTGGTTTTGGTCAATCAGAAAAACAGGCTGCGGGCAAGGAAAAATTACATTGTCATTAGTCGTGAAAATAAATTCCATGGCACTTGTTCTACACTTGAGTAATGAGTACTTAACTCATGGGTACCAGACGTATAAGCACCACAATGCTGATGTCTCATGCGGAAGGCTGCTAAATACTTCCCTGCGCCAACATATTTTAACATGTCTTTTAGGGAGGCAATCCCTAAATCGATCACTTAAACGCGAAGTTTCTTACTGCCAATTACTGTGAAAAACCTACAGGAACAAAGCCATCAGCAGACCCAGAACCGCCTCTCCACAGGTAACAAAGTTGCTAACGTGCACAGATCTCCGAACTGCCATCCTTTTCCATCTACTCCGAATTCTCCTCCTTTGATTCGTTCAGTTTTATAATCTGGTGGCCTCAGATTAAAATTTGAGTGCGAAGCAAACCTTCGCTTCCAGAAACATCTGCTGCTGTCTGCGAGTTGTTTTCCTTCGCTGCCCTGTGCTCTCCGAGGTGAGTTTAGGTTCCACATTCACACTCACGGAGGTAAATAAATCTTTTCTGAGAGTGCTGAACCAGGGGGCCACGGGATGGATGAAGTCAGTCTAGTTACCCAAAGCAAGACTAAGCGAATTCTTCAAGTTAAATGCAGCTCAGGCCCAGAATGAATAAAGCCAACAGTACCAAAAAATGTCCATTAGTCAGGGCCACGCTATCTCAAACTTCAACTCATCTTGGTCAATGTCTCCAGCAACACTTCCTCAGCACCTGCCGTGGACCAAAGGCTGGGTGAACACCATGGTCTTCTATTTCTCCAGCCCAGCTTTGGGACAGCGATACTGAGCTAGAGAAAGATTTGATTATCACTGAAAAGGGTATGGACAAGAAAAGAACAAATGATCTTATTAATTACTGTATCAGTAATTACTGTATCATGTACACAGTAGTATACATGAGATAATTCCAGAATGTACGTCTACAGTGGTGAAAGGTGACTCCGTAAGCTCCACTTGCAAATCAAACCAGTGTTTCCCTCTTTAAGTCCTTCAGTTGGAAATCTAACCTAATCTCTCTGAGCCTGTTTTCTCAGATTAAAAAAAAAAGAAATTATCACATATGTTCACTATAAAATTAAATGAGAATTTGAGATGTATACAGCAAGAACATAGTGTTAAGGTAACAAGAATAACATGGATAACTGACACCAATATAGTAAAGGCGGTGGAGAGGTGACCTGGGTTATAAATAATGTTTGTCCATGCTATAGGACATGTATGCTTAGCACAAGAAAATTCCCAATTCATCAGTTTAGCTGGGGCCGTACCTGCTTAGAGGAGGCAGCAGGGAGTAGTGCTTTGGAATGTCTGCCGTCAGCCACTTCTCCTGTTTAACTCTCGTTTCTTCCTCATTCTTCTAATGCCTCATATGTATTGTTCAGTTCTTTTTACTAGGAGTAAGTGGATGATCACTAGAAACATCCTAGTTAATTAATTACATGGGTGCTTACTTGCTTATTTTGAAAATGAGAACAGGGCTCTTCCTTAAAGAGCAGGAGGCTCTCAATAAAGAAGTCTCACTGCCCTCCAGGTCCACGAAGGGACTCAGATCTGCTCAAAAGGTCCACTTCACTTCATTAAACAAAACTGGCCAAGCGCCTTTCCAGACTCTGAGCTACACCTCCCTGACCATCCATCCCCCCGGCCACGGCCAGACTGCCAAGTTACAACAGCAGCCGCACGGGTCCAGGTCCCTCGGTACTCCGACTAGCCATACTTTATCTTCCTTTTTCTCTCCAATTCTTTGCCTTATAAAAACCAAAGAGATGTTAACCACAAGTTTAAGAACCACCATAACGAAAGCCCACATTTTAATTATGCAGGAGGTTAACAGTCACACTGCTGAGTTTCCAGTAAGATCAACAGTGAAAACTTGGCAAATGCTAACAGAAACAACTCCCCCCTTCCCACCCTCTCATTCCTGAAGACTGTACTCATTCTTGGGCTTGAGTGACAGGCAGAGTTCATTTAAGAGAACAGGGCATCTAACCTGGTTAGAAGCACTGAGATATCAAAAGAAAACTGGAGGAGTTTAGGCCACCTGAGCTGCTTCATTTGGGGCGATAAGTAATTCTATCTCATGAGGATCACTGGTCTACGATGAACAGATTACCTGTCAACTCCAAAAGGCTGCCTGTCAGTCTGAATCTTTTTCCGGTTTCCCTCTGACACAAAACCAGGGAAATCTGGGCATGAGGGTCCACAGGAAGGCTGGTGACTCTGGAATGACTTCTGAGCTTTGGTGGGTGATCCACACAGGAATGAAAGAGTTTCCGGGGTTTCTTTGTTCCCTAAAGCCAGGTACCCAATGCCTTTGAGTAAAACGGGGGTGTTCGAGCATTAGTGTAGCTTGAGCCCCGGAGTTCAAGGTTGCAGTGAGCTATAATTTCGCCAGGACACTCCAGCCTGGGCGACAGAGTGAGACCCTGTCTCCTAAAACAAGAACAAACAAACAAACGACAACAACAACAACAATTTGATCTAGGTCCCACAACTAATGTGTGATTGGCCTGTATTTCAAAACTCAGATCTGCCTGACTCTCATAAATACTACAAAAAATGCCAGTGCAATGTGGAGTTCTCTGCAGCGTGGTGTGGTACCTAGGCTTGAAGTCGGAAGATTCTGTCCTGGGGTAGTTCTCAACTTATGTTGTAACATACACGCTAGTTAAAACCTGGGCCCTGCACAACAGCCAAAGGGTGGAAAAAAATCATGCATCTATCAACAGATGAATGGATAAGCAAAATGTGGTATCTCCATACAATGAATTATTATTCAGCTATAAAAAGGGGTGAGCATTCTGATACATGCTGTGACATACATGAACCTTGACATCATACAAAGTGAAAGAAGCCAGACACAAAAGGACAAATGCAGTATAACTCCTCTTCTATGAACTATCTAGAACAGACAAATTCATACAGACAGAAGCTAGATTAGAGGCTAACAGGGACCAGGGAAAGGAGGGAACGGCAGGTTAGAGCTAAATGGTTACAATTTCTGTTTGAGGTGATAAAGTTCTGGAAATAGATGGTGGTGCTGATTGCAAAACACTGTGAATATAATTAACGTCACTGAATCGTACACTCAAAAATGGCAAATTTTATGTGATATGTTTACCACAATTTAAAAAAAATTAATAATATATCAAAGAACACTGAACTGTATATAGTTTCAATGGGTGAATTGTATGGTATGTGAATTATATCTCAATAAAGCTGCTAAAATAAACCACCAAAAAAATATCTCGGGCTCTATGGGCAGACAGACTTAGCGTTAAACCCCAGATGGGCAGCTTACCAAACGTGGCCGTGGGCACATTTCAAAAACTCTCTGAGCTGGAGTCTTCATTTGTAAAATCAGGGTAATAACTGTATTTATGTAAAAGGTTGTTGTGCAGATTAAATGAGATAATGAACATAAAGAGCTTAACAGAATGCCTTGAATGAAAAACAGCTGTTACTATTATCATCATCATTATTTCTGAACTTCTCTTTTCTAAAGATGCCCAAAGTTCAAACATGCGCCACCTACCGACCCCACGGTAACAGGTATGTCCTGGCTCTCCATCCCAAGCCCATCAGGCAAGTCTAGTTGCAGGAATTCCACCAGCATGCATGTCGCATGCAGGAACCACCCACCCACCCCTCTTCTCTAATGTCTTTGCCAGCAAAATCCCACAGCTCATCACACAAGGGACAGAGATATGAGGAGCAAAGTCCCATTGCAAAGGCTGTTTGAGCACCTTAAACCACTCTTCCGAAAACAATAAAACATCCCAGACAAGAGTCTATCACTCATCAAGGATTATAAACTTTCAAAGTATCCGTATGGATAATATTGTAATCATAACGAAGCAAAGGGACTGTTCTCTCTTAACGTATCTCTCATCCTCCATCTCGCCTTAGAGCGAAACTGACCTAGTTCCTTCATCCTCTTCTCATAGCAACTCCTCTCTCCAATCTTTCCTTTTCCTTATGTTGGACACCCTCCAAGTTTTCCTTTTCTCACACAGTGCTGAGGCCCAGCACAGGATGCTGGGGCTGGGAATAGTCTGGTAAACGGATCATAAAGCCCACAGCACAGCGTGGAGCTTGGATGGTAAATTACAGAAAGATTATGCTCTGTATGTAACCAATGGCTGGGCGCCAGCTAGCGGGTGACGTAACAGTCGTTTACAAAAGGCTCAGAGGGAAAAGAAATCGTTTGGGGAGTTGTCTCTAGACCTCTAGGGAGAATGGATGAAAAGAAATGAGAATGGAAATGCTAGTTCAGAGACCTGGAGAACTGGTGGTTGGGGGAGGAAGAATCGACCACATCCAGCGTGGGCTGGGAGACCCCAGAAAAGGCTTCTCAGGGGTGCTGTACGATCATGGCTAGGGCAAGGTCCACGGTGTAGACCCCACACTGACAGCCAGGGCTGTTTTATCTGTTAGTTCCTCTGACCTCGTGGCATCTGAGGGTTTACAATAACTTATCTCAACGTTTTGTCAGGAAGAGTTATTTTTCTCAGGGTATATTTGCTTCCCACGATAGAACATCTTTAGATGAGAATCAGGTCCAAAGGGGCAAATGGTGCCGGAAATAAACAGAGGTGGAGAGTTTCTTGAGAGTACGTGTCGGAAAAACAGACTAGCATGTCCTTTTTAGGATGGAGCGACAGAACGCTATCTGAATCATCACGCTGGCACTCTGGTGATGTACTTTTAATCACTCTCGTAATTTTTCTACATGAGAAAATACCTAAAACAAAGCCGTATCTTCTTTAAAATCTGCCGCTGAGTTCTGCCTGCTAATGCAATTCTTCTTCTTACCGATCTCCAATAGCTCCCAATCCCTTCTGAATCAAAGACAACTCCTAACCGTAACCAGGATTCCCACGTACGCCTGCCTCCCTTCTTCCCAACTCCATCATGCACCATCAACTCATCGCTAGCTGGGTAAAATGCGTTATGATTTCCTGAATGACGTTAGTCTTGCCACTGAACTTTCAAACCTGTTCTTCCTCTTAACCTGGAATGTAATTCATTTAAATCAAAGGGTAGCCAGATAAACCCAGAATTGGTTTTCCTAAGGCTGTGTGTGCTTCAAAAGCCAACTCCGGGCCTTCCCAACCTTCAAAGATATTAAAACTGCTTGAAATTTTGAACTCATTGGACTGTCTTTACTTTTAAGAACTTGCCTACTATCTAGTGTTCTATTTAAATGTAGTCAGTGTTTACGCTGCTCCTTATATTGTCTTCCTTCCCCCATTAGAACAAAGACTATAAAATCTCTGTCCACCATTCCCCAGGAGGAAAGCTATCCTTGTCCTCCTCCTGAGAGCTCTTCCATAAATCTGCCTGGGTCTAAGAAGTTACTCTTTCCGGAATATGTCATTCTTCCTGGGGAAAGAATGGAGAGATTCTGAAGGACCCCATCATGTGAAACTGAAATTAGACTTGTTCCTTGAGGTTCCTTGAGGCCCAGGGAGTAAAAATAGGTCAGGGGGCTGAAATTTCAAGGTGTAGAGATTTTGGCCAGTTAGTAGCAAAAGTAGGGCTGGAATCAATTAATTTAGCAAGAATTTATTAAACACTTACTATGTGTCTGACACAAAGCCCAGTCTTACTCCTCTAAGAGCTGGGAGGCTAGAGAGGGAGACAGAGAAATGGCCATTTCATACAGTGTGACAGTTTTGTCTAAAGGAATAAACACACTTCTACAGCAGCAAGCAACACAGCAGAGCAATTACCCCATGTCTGGAAAGTCAGAGAAGCTTTATAAAGGAAGAGACAGTTAAGGTGACTTCTGAAGGACAAGCAGCTACCTTGTAAAGGGATTGAATTTATGGCCCGGGAATGGGCACTCTAAACCCAAAGGCTGGAGGCAAAGAGAGCACACCATGAGGTCTCTTTGGCCTCTCAAAGCTGAATACTGTGGAGGCACAGATTTTGAGGAGATCAGTGGCTGGGGATGAGGAGCGAAAGTGTAGATCAGGAAGGGCCTTCGTGCTGCGCTGAGGAGTCTCCCAGACTCTATCCAGCAGGCAATGGAGCTGTTCACGTCACTGCGGGGATCCCCATCTATTAAAAATGGCTTTTCATCAAACGGATGTCTGTTATCGTAACTTCTACTAATCTGAGATTTAAATGCATTAAATATTTTCATTCATTCATTTATAATTGAGACAAGGTCTCACTGTGTTGCCTCGGTTACAGTGCCGTGGCATCATCACAGCGCACAGCAACCTCTAACTCCTGGATTCAAGCAATCCTCCTGCCTCAGCCTCCCCAGTAGCTGGGACTACAGGCACGCGCCACCACGCCTGGCTAAATGCATTCAATTTTTTAAAACAAATCGACACATCTGAGTGGTGAAGAAGTCTTTTACACACTGTATAGTATTCAGGGCAGAATTTGAAAGAGAAGTAGCTGGAAAAGCTGGGAAGCCTCAGAGTAACGAGGCATGGCTGCGACGGCCGGCTGGAGGGGTTACGTACGACCAGCAGCAAAGAGGGAGCTACACCTAGGTGGGTCCTGACACCAGCAACCCACCTGACCTTGTGTCTCTGCTCTATCAAATGCCTTTCTCTATACTGGGATTTACATATTTATAGTCCCCTCAAGGAAGGAGTTTCTATTCTCTTGACCTAAAATCTCATTACTGTTTCATTAAAAGGAGTAACACAATTCTTTGTAAAAATAGTCTTGTGGTTCCCTTTCATCATTTTAAAGCACTTAATGTTTCTCAAATATAAAGTCTCACACTTTTATCTTATAGTTTGTATTATGTATTATGGCTCCAGAATTTCAGATGACTTCAGAGAGGAAGCCAGTGAACCTAGCAAGAACATCATTTACATCTGTGTGCCCTATCAGGTAGCACTTAAAATACATAAATAGGAAGATGTGGGGAAGAAAAACAGAAAGATTTCTAAAGTTTCAACGGGATTACTGTGGATTCTTTTCATTGGGAGGGAGCGGGGAGGAAGGGGAAGGGTCAAGTGGAAAAATGATTATATGATTTAAAACATTTTTTAAAAGAATCGCAGTTTCCTGTTTGTATATCTCTATTGGTATTTGTTGATTTCAGAGTCTAGGTCTTGGGAGAGGCCAGTATATTTTAGACTTTCAAAACTGCACTTGGATTTTAAACTGGGAGACCGCTAATTCCTAAATTTAACTTCTACTAAAAATTACTACGTGAAAAACTTAGCTCAATCTTTGAATAACTATTTGCCAGAAGTTAAAATTGCTATTTTTGGAAAAGAACTTAAGTTTGAGAAACATTTACTATATAATAAAATGGCTTTTGAAATAACATTTAAGGATAAGGTTTATCAAACACATCTAAAGTAAATTTCTTCATAAATATATCCACCAATAAATTGAACTGCTAGGAAAAATGGTAAATTTAGGTGAAATGATGGACTAAAGTTAGAATGTTCCCACCAAATCCCAGTTTTTGGTACTTTCTATAGATAGTTAATAACGGTCTTTAAAGGGCACGGGACTCCCAGCTGAGGCCAGAGGACCACTTGAACTCGGGAGTTTAAGACCAGCCTGGACATGATAAAACCCCATCTCTAAAAAAAAATTTTAACATAAAGGGTATGGAAGGTCGTGCTACAACAAAGTAGTTTTACTGGCAAAGTCTGAAACTAAGATTCTAAAGTCAGGGCCAGGCATGGTGGCTCACGTGTGTAATCCTGGCACTCTGGGAGGCTGAGGTGGGAGGATTGCTTAAACTCAGGAGTCTGAGACCAGCCTGAGCAAGAGCGAGACTCCACTTCTACTAAAAACAGAAAAATCAGCCTGGCATTGTGGTGCACACGTGTAGTCTCAGCTATTCGGGAGGCTGAGGCAGGAGGATCATTCGAGTCCAGGAGTTTGAGGTTGCTGTGAGCTAGAGTGACATCCTGGCACACTCTACTCAGGGCAACAGAGTATGACTCTGTCTCAAAAAAAACAACAAAAAACAACCAAGTACAAAAATGGTATAGATTTAGAGCTTGATTCCAGTGAATAAAAACAAAACGCTTTGCTAAAAATTTCTCTACTTTTGTGTTTGAAATTTTCCATAACAGAAAGTTAAAAGCAGAAAATGAGGAGACCACCATTAAAAATGGTAACACCTGAAAGCAAAGTAATCAACTTGTAAACAAACTCTCTTGTGTAAATTCTTGGATGTTTGATTATTGCCCCACTAACTGGAAACTAACATGCTAATAGAGACAGTTATAAGAAAATGTGTCTATGTTAAATATAATGCAATTCATGGGCTTTGAAAGAGCCCAGGAATCAAGAAAAGAAAAAAGTATTACGGTTAGATTTATCTTTACAGTGAAGATTTTCAGGAATTCTTCCCTTGAAATGTGCTCTGGAGGAACCGTGCTCTGGAGATGACACTCCGATGACAGCTGTGTTTAAGCCCTGGGCTGCAAGAACTCAGGTGTAGCAACACCATTTGCAACATGCCATCACGGAGTGCCCGATAGATTGTAAAGCACATTATCTCATTTTACCCCCACTACAGCTCAGTAAGGTCAAGCAAACAGGAAGTTCATCATCATTTTAAAGAGAAACCACCAGCTGTGGAGGTGGCTCGTTAATTATCAATTTTGAGGGGGAGGAAAAAAGAAAACAGAGAATAACCTGCTTCTCTTTCAACAAATTATCCACTGAAAACAAACCACACCACTCAAGAAAGCACTGTTCTTCTTTACATAGACTTAGCAGTAAGGAAAATAAGAAATGAAAATATTTGGAAAATACCATTCTTAAATGAGCAGTGAGTACATGACAAAAATTTTATGATAAGCTATTAAAATGCCATGCCATTTTCACCTATCAGAATGCAAACATTTATTTTAAAAGACCACTTTACTGAGACATAATTGACATACAAAAAGCTGTACACAGTTAACGTATACAATTTGACAACTATGGAGATAAATACACCCGTGTGTACACCCATGAAACCATCACTACAATCAGTATCATAAACATATCCGCCCCTGTTAGAGGAAACCAAAAGTTTCCTCCGATCTTATCTATTTATTTATTTTTTGAGCCAGGGTCTCCCTCTGTTGCTCAGGCTGGTCTTGAATTCTAGCCTCAATTGATCCTCATGCATCGGCCACCCAAAGCGCTAGGACTACAGGCGTGAGCCACCATGCCTGGCCCTCAGTATTTTATTAGTAATTTTTAAAAATTGTCGAATGTTGTATATATTTTATGGTGTACAACATGATGTTTTGAAATACATATACAGGCCGGGTGCGGTGGCTCACACCTGTAATCCTAGCATTCTGGGAGGCAGAGGCGGGTGGATTGCTCAAGGTCAGGAGTTCGAGACCAGCCTGAGGAAGAGTGAGACCCCATCTCTACTAAAAATAGAAAGAAATTAATTGAACAACTAAAAACATACAGAAAAAAAAATTAGCCGGGCATGGTGGCGCATGCCTGTGGTCCCAGCTACTCGGGAGGCTGAGGCAGGGGGATCGCTTGAGCCCAGGAGTTTAAGGTTGCTGTGAGCTAGGCTGACACCACGACACTGTAGCCTGGGCAACAGAGTGAGACTCTGTCTCAAAAAAATAAAATAAAATAAAAAATGAAATATGTATACACTGTGGGATGGCTAAATCAAGCTAATTAACATATATATGACCCCACATACTTATGTTTTTCATGGTAAGAATATTTAAAATCTACTCTTAGCAATTTTCAGGTACACAATACGTTATTATTAACTATAGTTACTGTGTTGTACAACAGATTTCTTGAATAGATCCTCCTTTGGAACTGAAATTTTGTAACTTTTGACCAATACCTCCCCAATTCCCCACTCCATCTTATTATTATTTTGGGGAGTAATTAAGTGATAACACTTATTATAAGATCCGCCCTCTCAGCACATTTTTTAAGCATAAGGATTTGAGATTAGGATCTCGAGGAGATATCTATCTGCACTACCATGGTTCACTGTAGCACTATTCAAAGTAGAAAAGACATGGAAGCAACCTAACTATCCATCCACAGGTGAATGGATAAAGAAAATGTGGTATAAACATACTATGAAATAATATTCAGCCTTAAAAGGGGGGGGTGAGGATCTTGCCATTTGCAACAACATGGATTAAACTGGAGGACATTATGCTAATGAAATAAGCCAGGCATGGAAGGACAAAAACTATATAATTATATGATGAATCTAAAATAATTTTATATGTGATAATAACTCTGACTGAGGGAGAGAGGCAGGGAAATGAGCATTCCCATATCAAGAGCCTACTACATTTTCATCTTTGTGTCAGGCATATTTGTTGATTAAATCAATCTACTCTTCATAAACACAAGATGAAAAAGTCAAGAAAGGTCAACCTCAGATTTGAGTGTATCTAGTCTTTTTGGGGGGAAAAGTCAAGGAACCCAAATGGATCACGACAAAATGATAGATCTACACTGTCTTGGTTCTAGAAAGCCACTAGATATTCAATAGAATTTAATATTAAGAAACAACTAAAGCGCTTATACAAACAAAGAGAAAATGTCAAACAAACCCACCAGTATGGCCGAGTGTCTTCCTGACTATACATTCCATTTCGAGGACCAAGGTCAGGTGTTAAAACAAGCAGAGAAGACATGTTCCAGGAATACGCTATCAATAGCACACTACTACAAAGCTAACATTTCACACTAATCTAAATATTTAACTTTCTGCCTCTTTGTGCTTATTTTAAAGCATCTAGTCAATATCATTGCTTGGTCTGTTTTATGTTTATTTTACATGCAAAGACATTCTTTTTACAAGATACATTTCATTTCTTTTTGATGAACATTCTGGCTATTACATGTCCCACCTTTCCACTTTGAGTTTAATTTCACTGGTGGAAATTGCTGGATGTGCAGGACTATGTTTCATTACTCTTCGGCTGACATAGCTAAAATTAAGAAAAAAATAATAAAAATCGTGTATAATCACTAGTAATCCCAGTGTTCTACTTATTTCCTAATGAAAGAATCTTAATAATTAAAAAATAATAATCTATTTTCTTTCTAAAAGTCTTATTCTCAGTAAAGCTGGAGAAGTGGCCTTTTCTGTGGATAAGGAAATACATTACACTACTCTGTTAAGTGTAAGTGTGACAAGAGGTCATACTGGGCACTCAGAGAGGCCCCCTGTACCTGTCCCAAACTACCAGGCGGCCAGATCTCGCCATGCCCACGAACGATGGACATCTCAAAACTCTGCCCACTGAGTCAGTCCTGGTATCACTTTCCATCAGGAAGGTGCCACCCCTCCCCTGCCTCTGGACGTCGGAAAGAATAATTCATGACTACAATATACTTAAACCCTTGAAAATACAAAAATACATGAGTTCATTATGATACTCAAAAATAAAGGGAAACAAAAAACAAAAACCCCCACAAAACAGAGATTGCCAATGTAGATAACTGGTCACCAATCTCTTACACTGAAAACTCACAATAAAAGGGCAAGAAGCATTTAAACTGCTTTTTAAAATGAACTCTAATAAAGGGTAAACAATTAGAAAAATCACCATTTTTCAACCTCTAATGAAGTAATGAGTAAAACAGCAATGGATGAAGCCATTAAAATGAAGTTGAGAGGCGCCTTACAATGGAAATATTCGGTCGTTACTACCGGAATCCACAGATCCATCTTAGCATCGCCAAACATAACTCAAGAATCAGTCACTTCATAAAAGGATGCCATATGAAGCACACAGTACGTAACACCTATGAAGTATTCTTGCCCTCAAAAGGCAAAGCTGACTTTAACCAAACCTTTCAAATCTAATTAAGCCTTCAAATTTACAGTAAAGAGAAGGGACACAGGAACAAGCAAAAGGACACCTAAAGGAAGAAAACAGACAAATCCAGAGGAGGGTCTTTTCTCAGGAAGGCTGAAACTTTTTTCAACAATTCAACTGTCATAAAAAAAAAGGGGGGGGGGAGAGTGGGGGAAGGGAAACTGCTCTAGATTAAAAGACACTTAAGAGATTGAACTAATTTAATATATGGACCGGATATGAACAAGTCAATTGCAGAAAGAAAACTGAGGAAGAGGAGAACGAAGTGATTAAAAAGTTGGGGTGAAATTTTGATCACTTAAAAATATGAGTGATGAGTTTCTGAGAAGGGTTATACTATTCTCTCTGGACTCCATGAGACAGGAGTCCTAAGCTGTAGGTAATTTATGTTATCCAGGGAATGTTTTCACCAGGAGTATTTGTTATGCAAACACGCCCTGCCTTCTTCCTCAAAGTCACAAGGCAGAGAGTTTTTAATAAAGCTTTTGCTTTCCAACTAAATTCAGGCTTCTGAGTGAGGGACAACAGGTAGGC